>JAWMAG010000037.1:26982500-27182500 GCA_037013455.1 Ceratitis rosa | reverse complement strand
GTCTGAAGTCAGACGAGTTACCAAAAAAAAAAACAATAAACCAATTTAGCCCATCATCCTTAAGGAGTTATATTATTATATAGTAGCTGAAGACACACACAAGTAATGCATGACGCAGCGCTAAGTATGCGAGTTGGAAAACTCAGCCTCCAAATACTTAAGAACATGACAGCGTATAAAAAGTTCTAACAGAACGTACAATGGGAAAACCATCACCTTCCCGAGAATCGTCTCTTAATAATTCTTAATGGCTCCGCACTAAAAATAGCCCAACTTAGTCAATCGTAGTTGCGAGGCGGCTAGCTGATCCCCAAATACAGTACTTTTACATGTTAACTTCATCGGAAGACATGATATTTAGCAATCTTCAACCCATTGAACTTTTTAAGACTTCATACCTAAAATTGTGTGTGAAAATTTTAATTCCTGCGAACTGTCTCAAGTTGATGTTGATGGCTTTCGAGCGCACTTTGAGCTACAGCAATAAAATATTTATCGGAACGCACTGGAGAATATGTCTGAGGACAAACGAAAAGGCAATTAACAGACTATCACCGGGATGTAGAAGACAATGAAAAGTTGGAGTTGACGATGCGGCCCTTTTGGATTGCCTCAAACAGAACAGTGTCTTGAAACACTTAAGATTCTGTTGTGCTTCGGGCAGCAGATATTGCAGTCACACTAAACTCCATCAGAGATATAATTTTCAAAAAACTGGCCATGGTTAAAAGGACTTTGGGCAGACCATGCAGAGAAGGGTATGAAACCTTAGACAACTAACACTTCTAGAGCCCAACCTCTACCCCTTTGAAATATAATATACATATGTACGTATATTTCGCGATGACCTAAGTCCTGGCTTTACAGAAATGGAGGAAAATAAGAAAGTTTATCAAATTAAGCGAACTGTACGTTAACGCCTAGTTGGGATACACAGAGAACTATAACGGGCGATCAGGTCTTTAACCTCCGATCACAGTCGAATAAGAAGTATTTTTTTTATTCCTTTTCATATCAAATAAGAAAAATAAATACTTATTTTATTTTGGTAATTAGTTTTGGAGATAGAACCTTGGTATGGTGCGTGCTCAAAGACAGGTAGGCTCATAGCTGTAAAAGCGTTTTTTCTCGAAACTATGTTTTCAAAGTCTCGAAAGTCTCTACATGACATTTTCCACAGGTATACGGCATGCAATCCACGAAGAATTGGACGAAGGATTGATTTCCTTTTCAATCAGAAGCACCCTTTTCCGAGGCGTCTCCGGAAATATCGTTACAATGGCGGAGTAATGAATATTTTGTTTTGAAAAGTTCAGAATATTTTTTATTACACGCTTTATATTAGCTTCACTTGTCTGTCAGTATGTCAGTATGTCGGTCTGTCAGTCTGTCAGTTTGTAACTTTTTAGCGGTGACGCGATCCCAATATGAAATATTTGAAATGCGAATCGTTGCATACATCGTAGCGTACTATAATTTTACCATAAAATCTTAGTTTGACTTATTTTCAGCCTAAACAGTTTGATTTATACTTTTCACCTTATGTTGGCTGTCAAACTGCGCGATACGTAATTGTCTTGGCTAAAAATTAAATGAAATAAATATAGTTTAAAAAAAACTAAAAAAACACGCTTTTAAAGAATATTAAACTAAAAAGTTAAAAATAAATATAGTTTAAAAAACTAAAAAAACACGCTTTTAAAGAATATTGTACTAAAAAGTTGAAAATAATTTTGAAAATAAACTTAAGACAATAGTATATAAAAAATACTTGTATAATTAAGAGAAAAGCGTGGGGCGCTTTGTACCATAATTTCCATATATCGAGCGCCCCCCGCTTTTCTCTTAATTATACAAGTATTTTTTATATACTATTGTCTTAAGTTTATTTTCAAAATTATTTTCAACTTTTTAGTACAATATTCTTTAAAAGCGTGTTTTTTTAGTTTTTTAAACTATATTTATTTTATACTTATAAGACAGTAAAAAGTTTACATACATAAGTATGTATTCATGCGAGGCTCGTTCTCTATTAAGTAACATTTTAGCCGTTTGTCGTAATTATTCTTTGCCTAGTTATTTTTGCTGCTTTTGGTATTTTCGATTAATAATTATTAAACCACCCGCCGTGCGCACAATTGCCGGACTCACACACTGCACGACATGTCGCGTTACCTAATCAACTCGATGCTGCGCGACACGAATAACGGCAACCCAGCAACCGCCGCCACCACCCTCACTGAACGCAATTTGTCACTGTTTAGAAGTTACTATTTACTTAAGCCCACTTGTCTTTACCCTGCATAAATATAATATGTATGTATGTATGTAGTATGTATATCATTGATTCGATTTTTTTACTGCTGTCGCCACTATTATGGTCCGAAGACCTTACGCCGTTTTAATGATATTTGTGTAGTGCTTTTCTGTTGATTTTTACGATTAATATTATTATAGTTTTTATTGTTGGACTGTCAATATTTATCAATGATTCCCGCTAGCAAATTTATTTATTTAAGCATCAACACAAATTTATTGAGCATCAATGGTTGTACATACTCGTAACTTTGTACATGTATACATTGTATTCTCGTACATTGAGAGAAAAGTTGCTTTGGATGCAGTGTTCAGAGGAAGAGTAATAAAAAATATGCGAGCCAACTTACATATTTACTTTGTAACCGCTGAAGCGATTTTCGGCCGAGCTCCTCCTCCAATTTGTGGTTTTGCGTCTTGATGTTTTTCCAACAAATGGAAGGACCTACAGTTTATACCGCCTCCGAAGGGCTGATGGTTTTTTTTACGAGGAGCCTTTTATTTCATGTCCGAAATACACTCGGAGTCTGATGGTTTTTTTTACGAGGAGCCTTTTATTTCATGTCCGAAATACACTCGGAGGGTATATAATCTATATGAAACATAGGAGTGCTGTCCGAAGAGTTTTTTTTAGTTCCTTTTGTAGGCTTGGAAAATTTTTACTCTTGCCTTTGTTGTCCTTTTTCATTAAATTCTCTATAAATTCCTTAAATAGCTGGAGCTGAGCTGGATTTTGCCAAAAGAGATTTCGAAGAATCCGCCGGGTTATCGAGGAAGTAGCTTGTCATCAAGCTCGACAACTTGACGTCACTTGATACTTGGCCAGATTACTAAAATGTAGCGCTGCTGGAGCTATCGGCTCGCTTCCGCCCCGTTTGGGTTTCTTGAACTGAGTTTCTGTTGTCGCTCCGTCTTTCGGAAACCGCTTACAATTTTCATTGGGTGAATCCGTCTGCTTCTTTTTAAGTAAGCTCTGTAGTCTTCCACAATTTGCTGTTGGCGTTTTATTTCTTGTTCAACAACCGAGACGGCCAGCATCTTACCTTTGATTATTTTCCCGAAAATGAAGATTTTCATGTGGCACGGCGTGTTCACACCTTTTCCTCTGGTGCATTGTACACGTTGCTGCCAGTAAACTTTTCTCCAGCTATTATTCAACGAATTGCATCGAACAATGACTTTATTTTATCCACATTGGCTTCAAGTAGCGAACAAAATTTTCTAAAGAATTTTGGGATTGTGCTCCGTGCACAATAAATAATTTTCCCTTTGCTTGAACTGCATTTTTAACCGCGCAAAGTATGCCTTCAATATCTTCACGAATTTCATCTTTAAAATCTTGAAACGACGTTAGCCTGTTAGCATAGACTTTATCTTTCACGTGGCCCCAAAGGAAGAAGTCTCAAGATGTTAAATGACAATATCTCGGTAGCCGATTGCGTTCACCTCTTCGAGAGATAACACGGTGCAGAAACTATTTCCTTAAAAAATCAATAGTTTCGTTACTTGGAACATCACCTTGCTCCATTTGTTTTCTACAGATGGTTAAATATCAAAAAAAAAAATTATAATCAAGGTCATATAACTCTGAAGGTTGTAGCAATACATTTGTAGAGGCTACTCAGTGCTTTGATGTAAAAAAAAATACAATTGAATGTGTAATTAACGAAAGGGGTAGATGGAGTCAAACTCGAAAAATTACAAGTTCAAAAGTGACATCTACCGAAATAGCAGAATATCTGGTCAATAGCTTATGATTTGTTATATTTCGTTAGATGCTTCTACTAAATCTGCCTTAATTCTTATGAAGCATACTTCATTGGTCAAACAATGTTCTTCAAAGCAAATGAGATTTTACTGTGAGACGCCACCCAAAAATGTTTTGAAATCATGATTTTTTATTTATTTATTTATTTATTTATTTATTTATTTATTTATTTATTATAATCATTAAGAGTTCCATCACGTTTCCCAACAATCAATCAATATATCACTTAATATGTAATTTAATTTGCAAAACAGTCACCACTTAAAAACACCTCAAATCCATTATTGTCTATTGAATAGGTATATACGAGTACAATGGATAATAAAAAATGCATTAGTTGTTCATTAAAATTTCGCCAAATACACTTAACCACTCGCATACAAACCACTTAGCACAAACATATAAGCAAAACAAAAAAATAATTAAAAATAAAAATCAAAAAAAAAATTGTATAATGATAAACAATCAAATCGGTAGCATCTCGGAATAGTATTGAAAGTGATGCCGTCACTCACCGTTAAGTCGTTGACCATATAATTGCAACTAAATGAACATTTCGGCTAAGGAATATTTGCAAATGTGCAAAAAAAAAATACATACATACACACACGTACTGCCAACAACAATAATTTGACAATAATTTGGAAATTTTCGTAGCATTTTCCCAGAAAGTTACGCCTGATTTTGAGCGTTGGCAAACATCTGTCAATGTCACAGCGAATTTTTCCACTGCGTTTTTTTTTTTTGCTTTGCCAATTTCCTGCACACTCAAAAACACAAATAGCAAAATTTTTAAAATTTCAAATACGACAAGAAAACAGCACAAAAATTAATTAGATAATGTGAATTTTTTGCGCACATCTGGATTTGGACGCCATCAACAACAACAAGTACCCACAAAAAAAAAAACAAAAACAATTGCATATTACCTTTTCGAATACGATCGACAGCAGCTGACAAGTAGCAACAATATTTGCTATGCCTGTCATGATTTATGCCCAGCTTCTACTCAACGCAAGTGAAGTGAAATTGACGCGCGAAAAAATTATGTGAAGGCAACTTTTTTTGCGAAAAAAGTTTTTGCAAAAATTGTCAATAAGAAGTGAGTCAAGTTCTTCGCGAGCAGAAACAACCAAACAAAACTTGTTGAGTCTTAATTAACTTAAACATGAGAGGAGAGCTGTCCAAAACCATTTCAAATTTCATTTTTGGATTCAATATTAATTCTCATGTACGAGTATAAAAAACTGGTTAGAAGGGGATATATGATTAAAAATTTCATATTTTTAAATGGTTTTTTGACAGATTTTAACCCAAAACCTCATATCTGAATGGATCGCTAGTATATATGCCAATAGTGGTGCGATCTTGAAGATTCCGATAAATGATGGTTTAAATATAGTAGTGCAGTTGTGTTTGCGTACAAACAACAGAAACTCAACTCGCCATATTGACCATCTGGGCGGGGTTTTGTTATCTCCTTCTGATACTTACATAGTATTGGATGAGTGCATAAGTTCGTGCCCGATTTCAAGTGCAAACTAAAATTGAAATTTTTTGAAGAAAGCGCTTTTGTTAATCAATTATGTATTCGCCATCATGTTCGGCAATCCACTCCCAACGTTCAACCAATTTACGGATGCCTGATTCATAGAAATCGCGCGGTTTCTCGTTGAAAAAGGTGTCAAGGTGGTTTTTGACGTCTTCCACATTTTTAAATTTTTTTCCATTCAAATTGTTCTACAGCGATCGAAACAAATGATAATCAGAAGGTGCAATGTCGGCTGAATATGGGGGATGCGGCATGATTTCCCAATTCATCTCCTTCAGTTTGGCCAGGGTCGGTTTTGCAACATGTGGCCTGGCGTTGTCATGATGGAAAAGAACTCCTTTGCGATTGGCCAAAATTGGACGTTTTTCATCAATTGCTTTCTTCAATTCGACCAATTGCTGACAATACTTGTTGGCAGTGATCGTTTCTCCAGCTGGCAAGAGCTCAAAATAGATCACGGCTCGGATATCCCACCAAATGCACAGCAGTACCTTCATCGGATGCAATCCACCTTTCGACATCGGTTCCGCCCCTTCGTGTGCCTGTTTCCATGTTCTTTTGCGTTGAACATTGTTGTACAGAACCCATTTTTCATCACCAGACACGAGCCGATCCAAAAAAGGTTCGTTTTTGATCCGTCGAAGCAAAGAAATTGCTGTTGACATACGGTCCACTTTGTTCTTTTCACTCAACTAATGTGGCACCCATGTATCGAGCTTCAAAGTGTACCTAACCTTTTTTAAACGACGAAACGCAGTTGATTTGTTGACGTTCAATTCACTGGCAACCTCTTCCGTCGAAATACGTGAGTTATTCGCAACTAAAGTCCTTAGAACATCGTCATCAAGCTCAGAAGGCCGTCCACTGCGAGGTTGATCTTCGAGGTTAAAATCTCCAGAACGAAATTTCGAACCATTTCTTTACTGTGCGGAGTGCTGAAGCACGGTCCAAATAAATTTCGCGAATATCTTTAGTTGCAGCGCCCACTGTTTTTCCTTTGCGGAATTCGTATAACATAATATGACGCATATGATCTTTTTCGTTGTTCATCTTCCATGCGTCTTTTCACTAAGCAACTCAAATCAAAATGAAGTTATTTTATGCTTGATTTACAGTTCGGACTGTCACCTTTCCAACGATATATAATATGTATATATTTCTTTCACGAGCGCCACTCTAAAACGATTCGTACGGCATCCAGCGGAATTGGGCACGAACTTATGCACTCATCCAATACTTCGGACCAAAGTTAAGGGGCTCAACCAGTGTGAAAGCAAAAAAAATATAATTTTTGGAAATATTTTTTAAAGAATACTTCACCTTGGAAAATTTTAAAGTGTCAAAGGGATATTTGTCTATAAATAAGATATTTTTGCATACTTTTTTCAAACGGAAATCTTGCATTCTCGACGAGATATGCTGTCATCCTATCTGCCTTCAGATTACCCGAAATGAAAAAAAGATAAAAAATGGCGTTACAGAGGATTGTATGAACAATAAAGTGACCCACGATTGAAAAAAAAGTTAAAATTGAACTTCAAAATCTAAAGGTATTTTCCATGCCTAGTTTACAATTTTAATCCGATCGAAATATCCAAGGAAAACGTTATGCCCGAAATAACGCTGAATGCGATCAAATCAAAGTTTCAAGTCGATCGTATGTTTAGCTCTTGAGTTAGAATGATGACAAATTTTGAAAATGCTGTTTCGAGAAAAACGAGTGACTGATCTCACGGGTTTTAGGATTACATACTCCGAAATTATTACAGTTACGCATCTTCCTACGTCGAAATATGTTCTCTTCCAAGGTATAAGCTATCGAAGAATGTCAAACGCACCTTAATATACCATTTCACTTACATGAAATGTACAAAAACGAAAATATAGTTATTAAAAATAATATGACAACTTTATGTAATTTTAATCAATTATTTTTCTCTTTTTGATTTTCTCTATTTTATTTATATTATTTTTATTAAATTTTATTATATTTTATTAATGTTATTTTATTTTGTTTTATTTAATTTTATTTTAAACTAAATTATTTTTATTTTACTTAATTTTATTTTTTTTTTATTTTGTTTTATTTAATTTTATTTTATACTAAATTATTTTTAATTTACTTAATTTTATTTTTTTTATTTTGTTTTACTTTATTTTGTTTTATTTCATTTAATTTTTATTTATTTTACCTAAGAGTATTTTTATTTTTATTTTATTACGTATTTTATATTTTATTTATTTTATTTTATCCTCATTTTGTTTTATTTTGGTTTAAGTTATTTTATTTATTTTTTATATTTTATATACTTTATTTTACTTATTTTTATTTCTATTTTTTACGTATTTTATTCTTATTATATTTAATTTATTTTTATTTTATTTTATTTTCACTTTTATGTAGACTAATTTCTATCACAAATATTATAACTATTTTCTAGTTTAATTGATTAATTATTTTATTTACAGCAGCATCCACACCTGAACTCAGGTACTTAAAATTCTGTGGAAAATTTAAAAAAATAAACGCCGGGCAACCAAAAATTTGATTGCCTTAAACATTTGATCTACTCGTATTTTGACATTTGAAATGGAAAATTATTGCATTTTGCGCCCGCAAAAACATGTTGTTGAAAAACTCATCAACACGTTTTTATGGCATCTTAAGATGTTTTGATTTTATTAGAGCTATAAATTTCAAATATCAGTTTAATATTTTTGGCTTTAATTAAATCTCTAATTCCACTCAAAATGATTCAGCATGATACCGCGAATTTATTTAAAAGGTGAATATTTTTGGAAATTTCTAATTTAAAATGTTTCAAAATTTTATATATAACAATATTTTATAAAAATCCATAATATATCAGAAAGAGATGAAAGCAAATGTTAAAATATGCATATTTGTTGGTGACTTTAGTTATTAGTTCAAATGATTTCGACCGAATCATCTTCAAGCCAATGTTTTAAGACGAATGACAATATTTCAGGATCCCTTAGGCAATGTAAATTATATAGAGTTTTCTAACTGTAATTTTGAACAGGAAATATATGTTTGATTTACAAAATATATATTTATTAGTTAAAAAAAAAACCCATATACTCGTATACATATGGTACATAGATTATCAACAATACTGCTCTAAGCCTTCCAAACTAGTTTTGAGATTATGGCTCACTTATAACTCTTTACTTCGCTGCATTTCGTATTTTCCCAACTGTTTTAGTTATTTGTGTAACTCATGAGTAATGCATACATACATTCTGTTGTATTTACATATTCACAATGTATGCGCATTTTACATACATATACCTACAAGAATCTACTAATGACGGTAAAGTGTCCCTAACATAGAATACCATAAGCGCGTGACGCAATCACACGCAATGTGGCAGTGGAAGTGCTTCTACTTAAATCAGGAAAACACCACAGTTGACCAGGTTTCTGACCTTTAAAGGCATGCTAAAGAAATATGAAACTACACAAACACATATGCAAGGATGTATGTATGTTAGTAAAACAGCTGAAGAAGCTTACGGCTTCTTTCGCGCCAATTTTCATTTGCAAAAGTGCTTAAAAAATTGTGCTTTTTGTTAAAACATAGATTTTTTTTCAAAGTAATTTATTGCAGTTTTAATTTTTATTAAAAATTAAATTTGAATTTTATTTTATTTAATTTTATTTTTATACATATTTGTTATTAATTTTTTTCATTTTATGTTATTATACTGATTTTGATTATTATATTTTATATTTATTTTTTTAATATTTTATTTTACTTTATTCAAGTTTATAATGTATTAATTTAAATTTTATTCACTTTAATATATTTATTTTAATATTATTTTGTTTCATTTAATTTTGTTTTGTCTATTTTATTCTCTTATTATATTATTTTTTTGCAGTTTATTTTATTTTTTTAAAACATTTTAATATTATTTAATTAATTTATTTATATTTTCTTAATTTTTTAATCTTTCATTTTGTTTTTATTCTAATTCAATTTTGTATATTTTATTTTAGTTTATCTTTATTTTACATAATTTTTCTTATAAAATTTGATTTTAATTATTCGTTAAAGTATATTTATTGTATTTTGAATATATTTTTAATATTAATTTTACTGTATTTGTTTTAATTAAATTTATTTTATTTACTTTTATTTTAATTTATTTGATTTTACTTCATTTATATTTTACTTAATTTAATTTAATTTTATTTTTTATTTGAATTTATTTTATTTCTTACTACTTTATTTGCTTTTTATGATAATCGTATTTTATTTTATATTTTATTGATTAAATTTACCTTATTTATTTTACTTTACTTTGTTTTATATTATTTTATTTTATTTTATTTTATTTTATTTTATTTTATTTTATTTTATTTTTATTTTATGTTATTTCATTTTATATCATTCATATTTAACTTAATCAATTTTTTTTGAATTATTTTATTTAGTTTTATATTATTTTTCTTCTACTTAATTTAATTTTATTTTATTTTGTTTAGTTGTATATTTATTTAATTTTATTATATATATTATTTAATTTTATTTTATTTTCATTTATTCAATTTTATTTTGTTTTATTTTATTTTAATTTTTTTGATTTTACTTTATTTTATATTTTTGATTTTATCTTATCATATTTTATTTTATTGCAGTTTTTATTATTTTATCTTATTTTTATTTTATTTTTTTTCAGTTTGTTTTATTTTCATTTATTTATTTTTTTTTAATATCAGTCTTAGTTAATTTAAATTTTATTTATTTTCATATAATTTTGTTTATATTATTTTATTATATTTTATTTTATTGTGTACTTTTTTTTTGTTTTTTATTCATATTAAACCAACTTCCAATTATATCCGACATTTTAAAAATCTCCTATATTGCACACAACAACAAACTAAAATCTCAAAAATGCTTTTGTGTTCCAAATAGTTGTCATTACATTTAATTTATGTTAATCTTCACATTGTTTCTACTTTCGTGTTTTTTTCTCCTGCCCTTATGCAAAGGAAAACAAGAAAACGAAATACTAAAAAAATTGTAAAACTACCAAAGTATTTTATAAAAAAAGGGGCAAAACAATCTAAACGCGTGCGTGGGTATTTTCTATAAGAAAAGTTTAGAATTTAGAATTAGTGCGAAAATAAAAATCTAACACATCAAGGAAGCATTACAACAAAAACAGCAAGTTGTGATTATCATTTGCCTCGAATAAAATGATTTGAAGACTTAGCGACACGGTGACACTATGCACATACCTAAACCAAACATATTTACATACATACATACATAGGCATATGTAACAACTATGCTGGCGATGAAGACTTCAACATTATATTGCCTGTTTGTATTTTTAATTTTATTTAATTTCGTTAGCACATCCATCGCCTTTGTGGCACGCACAAATGTCACCGTCCATTAAATTCAAATAAAGCGACAGACACAGTTGTCAAACACTTATCAATCCCAGCAGCTACTTTCTGCATATATTTGTCATTTTCACAGCATCCAACTGTCACATAAATATCAATGTCAGCGGGCAAAAAAAGAAAATAAAAAAACAAGGTGCGTAACAAATTAAAATATATACATACATGTATATATACATATATATACATATAAATACATATATATGCATATAAATACATATGTGTATATATATACATATGTATATATATATATATGCGCATAAGTTTAAAATTTTTCGCAGTTTTATGGTTGTTGGTTATTTAGTCATAGTTTATTGTCATTTAAATAGCTTAAACATACATATTTTTAGTTGTATGTGAAGAATATAAATAGAATATACACAACACTACATACGAGTATGTATATACGTCAAAGTAGCACATAAATAGGTGATTCATAAAGATAATTCTGTGAGAGAAAAAAATCCGTGACTTCAGGGATCACGTGGTATAACACGAGCATCATCGGAATTACGGTACATACTACATACACGTAGCAGCACATTCTCACATATCAATAGTTGTGATGTAGGTAGCAAAATACGTAATTCATTTAAAAATATAATACGAAAATATTAATATTAAAAATATGTTTAGCTGTTTGTTTTAAACACATGTAAACTTTATTTTCTGAAAATTATTATATATTTTTAATTTTTTTTTAATTTTATCTTATTTCACTTCTGCCATTTTTCCTTGTTGTATAACAAAAAAAAATATTTAATTAATACAAACAAACCAGGCCTTTCGCTCACTAAAATCTTATAACAAACATTAATACCATGTCCGCAAAAAAAAATATTTCATTTCATTTTATTTTGCTTTATTTTATATTATTTTATTTCTTATTTTATTTTATTTTCCATCATCCTATTATATTTTTTTTCTGTTTTATTTAAGTTTATTTTTCATATTTTATTTCATTTGATTTTTAATTCATAATATTTTATTTTAATTTATTTTATTTTGATATATTATTTTATTTAATTTTCTTTACTTTATTTTACTCTATTTTATGCCTCTAACTTTTGTTATTTAATTTTTTTATATAACTTTTTTTTAATCTATTTTTTTCTTTTGTTCCATTTAATTATTCATATTTATTTTATTTTGGTTTTTATTTGAATTTTATTTTATACGTAATATTTTTTTAATTATATTTCAATTTTTATATGTTCCTTTAATTTTGTTTACTTTCTTTTTTTATATTATACTTTTTTGTTAGTTAATTTAATTTAAATATATTTTTTTTACTTAAATGTTATTATTTATTTTATTTGATTTTATTTAATCTTATTTCAGATTTTACGTTATTAATTTTTTTATGGGGTGGACATTCCCTGCCGAGGGGCCACCGCAATTCGAAATTTAACTTAATTTTTTATTTAAATTAATTTTATATAACTTTTGGATGTTGGTGGATTTTATTTAATCTTATTTCAGATTTTACGTTATTAATTTTTTTTTATATTGCTTACACTTTTTTGTTCATATCATTATGTTTTCTTTTATTCTATTTTATATCTTATAATACTTTATATTTTTAAATCTTTTAAATTTTTTTAAATTTGAATTTCTTATTTATACCATTTTTTATTTTATTTTATTAAATTATTATTTTTATCTTAGTTCATTTGATTTCAATTTTATTTTATTTTATTTCGTCTGATTTCACTTCGTTTTACTTTATTTTTTTACTTTTTTTATTTTACTTTATTTTATTTTATTTTTTTACTTTAAACTTATTTCATTTTATTTTGTTTTTTTTTTTAATTTTTTATTGTATTTTATTTTACATTATTTTATTTTATTTTTTTTTTAACTTTCTTTTATTTCATATTATTTTACTTTATTACATATTATTTTATTTTATTTCATATTATTTTATGTTGTTTTATTGTATTGTTATATTTAATTTATTTTAGTTTGATTTATTTTACTTCATTTCATTTCATATCATTCCATTTTATTTTATTTTGGTTTATTTAATTTTATTTGATTTTATTTTATTTTGTTATTTGATTTTGTTATTTCATTTTAATTCATTTTATTTTATTATATTTTATTTTTTTTATTCTATTGTATATTATTTTATTTTATTTTGCTTTATCTAATTTATTTTTATTTAATTATATTTTATTTTAATTTGTTTTATTTTATTTTATTTATGCAAAATCCTGCATCCTAGAAATACATGTCTAAATACATATGTATGTATATATGTATGTAGGTATATGTTTAAATAATTTTCCCCAGTCTTTTTAGCGACATTAATGCGATTGATTATTAGTACAAGCTTCAATCAGAAGTCAAGAATCTACCGTGATCCGCAGACATGTAGGTATGTACATACATATGATATATGTACAATACGTGTAAATACATACATATAATCAAACATACATACATATGTAGGAATATATTTTTGAGGTAGCGCTGGGAACTTTAGCTATTTGGGTGTCAAGTGACAACTTCACTGAGTGGTTGAGGAAACGAAGGAAAAGATCGACCAAATAGTAATGGTATGAAGTGTGGATCCAAAGCGAAAGTATGGTATATTTGTACTGGTACATATGTAGGCGATTTGTGGAAATAATTACATTTGTATGTACATACATATGTTTGTATGTTTATTAAGAATATGTTCCTTGGCGTTGTATAGCGAGTGTCAATTACAATAGCTTTGTTGGTTTTTTCTTATTCTTCTTGTTTTGACTTCCTTGGTGTGGCGCCAGCAAAACGGCATCAATGACAATATACAACACCATAGCTTATTATTACTGTTCTTTATGTTTTCGAATCTATTATATTATGCATTCACAGTAAAAACAATATGTATGTATGTATGTATGTTCAAAGGTATGTATATACAAAAAACAATTGATGCTTGAAAGTCAATAAGTCAGTCGTATAGTCATACATACAGTTATTCAGTGGGTAGACAATATAAAGAACGAAGCTCTGTGGTGGGATTCAGTATTATATTTTAACGATTTCACTATTCGCTATATTTATTTTAACGATATTCGCTTTCGCTTGATCAGCTGTTGTCTTCAACTACTCCACAAATCGCTAACTAAACGACGATTATTTGGAAGTTGTTTTGCGCTGTGATGATGCCACCTTTCCTCCAATTTAATAAAAATAAAATGCCAGTTGTCGATTATCGTTAAAAATTGAGTTAGCCACACTCGTAACCGTTAGTTCGACAAAGCATATCGATAAAAGTTACTAAATTCCACTACTGGTCTCAAAGGAGAGGAGGCGAGGTGAATGGGAGATTATTCGCAATGGAACTGGTGCGTCATTTTGCATTGGAAAGCATTCCGCGCATACTGAGCTTAGCTGTCTGGCAGCCCCTCTGTGCTTTGTACTCCGTAGTTTGTCTGCTTTCTAGTGTGTGTGTGTGTGTGTGTGTATACACATATGTTGTACGGTTTGTTAAGGTGTGGATTTCCACATAACTGTTATATTGCAATGCTGCGATTGAGACAAGAACAAACACAATATGCATAAAGTCTGGCACACTTAAGCCACGACACGATACTTCAGCACTACAATGACGATTTTTTGCCTGTGAAAGGCCAATTGTCGGATAAAATGTTGGAAATCGTCGAGTGTGACCATAATGCGAACAAGAGCTAAAGGAGCTTAACATTGCCCAAAAAACAGTTTGGAACCACTTAAAAAGTGCTGGTAATGAAAAGTGGATCACATACAACAACGTCAAAGGGAAACGGTCGTGGTCGAAGGACAGTGAGTCGGCACATAGGGTCTCCAAACCAGGATTGACTAAGAAGGATATCTTGTGTGTTTAGTGGGATTGGCAAAGAATCAACCACTATGAGCTGCCGCCCCTTACGGTCAAGCGCATAATTCGAACCTGTACTGTTAGCAATTGGACCATTTGACGGTAGTAATTGCCTAGAACCGCCTAGCTTTAGCATCCACCTTATGCTTTGGACCGCGCACCAAGTAATTACTATCTGTTCCTGTCCATGGCGAATGGTTTGGTTGGCTATTGAAGAATTGACTTCAAGAGCGGCCTGTGAAAATCGGTTGTCCCAATTTTTTTTTGCTAATACAGACAAGGGAGAGAGTTGTAATTACCTTCAAAGCGGCAAAAAGTTATCGAGCACAAAAGCTTTCAATTTAATGCAAAAATAATGGATAACTTTTTACTTGTCGTAATATGTAATAAATATATACATACATACATATATATACATATTTGTGACTTTATGCACGTATGCACATATTAATAACTTTTCCATATGCATTTATAAAATATAGGTATTAACATACGTTTGCATGTACATACATATATATGTATTTATATATATATGCATTTCATGACTTGCATTTTTACCAAATTTATGACTTCCTTTACAAAACTCATAAAGTAATTGAAAAATATTTCCAAGTATTTTTGAATGAATAATACATACATATGTATGCATATGTATTAACGTATGCAAGTATTTATTACTCGTCAACACACATCACATGGAGTCAACGTTCGAATGAGTAATCGAAAATAAATGCAAAAAAGATAATCAAATAAAATCAAATCGTCTAAAGTTCATTCATCATGAAATAATTTACACTACACGCACATACATACATACATATGTACATATTCGTATAAATGCACAATTGATGAAATAGTTCAAACCTTTATCAATAATATTGCTAGCTTTTTAATGTGACTTCAAGAGCTGTCTATGATTATCTAATGAAAATTACTTTCTCACTGGCGCCACTACTTTAATTAGGTGGTTAATTTCATAGAAATTGGCAAAGTTTTATAAAAAAAAATAAGAAAAACACAGCAACACCCTGCTGGGAAAACTAATAGTAATGAATATAAATGTAAAGGGTTTTCCATTAAGAGGTATTATTTTGAATAGCCTGCTACTCCGGTAGATGTCACTTTTGTAGAAAAAAATTGAGCTTTTGGTATAAGTAAGTGAGCTCAAGAACAACTAAGAATATTGCTGCTATAGTCCGAAGTGTTGAAGAAAACACAGGTAAGTCCATTCCTCGTCGTTCTTTGGAATTGAGCATTCCACAAACTTCATTAGACCCCGTAATACGCATAAAGACTTGGCTCTTAAGGCTTACAAGGTTCAGTTAACACAAGAACTCACGCCGGCCGATCACCAACAACGTCATGTCTTTGCTGATTGGGTCTTTGAAATGTATGAAAATGATCAGAGATGAGCGAAAAATCAGCTTGACTGATGGGACCCATATTGGCTACGTCAATAAGCAAAACTGTCGCATCTGGAGCTCGGAAAACCCAAGATTTATTGTTGAAAAGCTTCTTAATCCTCAACATGTAACTGTTGGGTGTGGTTTATATATCTTACTTTTTCGAAAATGACTGGATTGCGCTATCGAGAGATGTTTAATGATTTTTCATGGCCGAAATTGGATGGTATTTTTCTGAGCAACGTGTACTTTCAACAAGACGGCGCTACGTGCCACACAAGCAGCGAAACCAACGATAGTTCGGGTGAAAAGTTTCCGGGCCTTGTTATCTCTCGAAGAGGTGATCGCAATTGGCTACCGAGATCTTGTCATTTAAAACCTTGAGACTTCTTCCTTTGGCGCTACGTAAAAGATAAGGCCTACGCTAACGGGCCAATATCGAATTAAAACCTAAAAGATGGAATTCGTGAAGCTATTGAGGACATGCGGGAGTCACTTTGCACGATTTGGGGGTGAAAAATTTCATAGAAAGGATACGATTCTGTAAGCTTAGCCGTGGCGACCATTTTGCTGATATTGTTTTGCATTATTAATGGCATACCTTCCTCTTTATATTGAAATAAACACATCCGATATTTCAAAAACATCAAATTTATCTCACAAAATGCCATTTTTTCTAATATCAAAATATCACCTCTTATTGGAAAACCCTGTATAAAAATTTTTCCATATGTACATCTGTACGACCCACTTGACTTGTTGGCGGCAGTAGGCTGGCCAACCGCCTAACTTTTAACGCTATCTTTATGATGGAGCTTGTTGATTTCTTCGAATTAGTGCGACTAGTCGGCCACTTGTAAAAGCAAATACATACGAGTACATACATATATAGCTAATATGTTTGTTTGCATTTATTTTGGTGAATCTCTGACGCCAGTGCGCTATACTCCTTGGAAATGCACATGACTGTAGGCAGGTACGAATGTATGTACATATATTTTTGCACTTTGTACCAGGTGACCAAATACAAATAATGTCACTTAAATGCACATACAAATATACATAAATATATACATATATATGTTTATATGTAAAATGTGACTCTTTGTACGCACACACATTGGTATTTCCGTTTACAAATTTATTGACTCTCATAAAAGTTTAGGAGCAAATATTTGCATTTTTTTCTTTTTTTTTTTGTGGAAAATTTCAACTGTAGATCGAAATTGTATTTGAATTGAAGTTGATATCTTTTTATGCCATTTTTTCGAGTATTATTTATTTATTTGTAATTCTTAGTAAAAAATAAATAGTTATTCTATCAACACCGAGTTGACTTAATCTTTTGAGAGTTCGATTTATTGATATATTGCTAATTCCCAGGAAATTAAAAAAAAAGAAAAAAAATATTTCTGAATTATGTATACCATACATATATCAAAATAACAAAATAGTAAATAATAATAAATATTTTATAATTCGAAAGTGTGTGTATGAGTACGTGTGTATGACAAAGCCGGAGAAGAAACGTTCGAGAGTACCCCAATTAGGATCATCAATGGTATTCCAAAGGGCCCGTTTGGTAGCCTTAGCAAACTGTTGATCGACAACTACTTCAACTTAACCTAACATAACTTTAGCGAACTGTTGATCAACAACTACTTCAACTTAACCTAACATAACTTAACCACAGCTGCATATACTTCAACTCTGCATAACAGCAGACTACTACATGGAGTGAGTACCTGCTGAAGATTAACTTCAAAATTGCTCTCTAAGATTTACATTACAGAGTATTATTTGTTGGGAAAGATAGAAGAGAAGTTGATAACTAGAATGACTTCCTTCTGTTTTTCATGTACGACTATTATTTTTAACATAGCATCAGCTTCATACTAGTTAATTACTAGTTGATTTAAATATGCTGAATTTCTATTTCTCACTAATACATCACTGTTGGTGGTGTCTTCAAAATAGACCTAATTAGAGATTATACAATTGTATAAACAACGTGTAAAGTCGATGTTTGAGATAACCAACTGAGACTGTAAAATGACGGTCCTTTAAGGTTCTCTTTACATGGGGGTTGGAACATCGTTACAGTATTTTTTGCCCGAAAATTCCCGAAATGTGACAGATGTGTTATAATGATCCAAAAACAATGAACTGTTCTTGACGAGCTTTTATTGATCTCGACGTGGTAGAATGCCTCCATCCTCCAACCTTAGTTTTGATGTAACGTCCGTTAATCCAATTTTCGTCACCTGTGATAATACGTTTCAGTAATTCTGCATCTCTGCTGACTGTATTTAGTGACTTCTGAGCAACTTCCATTCATCATTGTTTTTTATTTAAATTCATTATTTTTTGGAACGAATTGCTTTTAGAAAAGACTAGTGAAAAAAAGATCGGTGTTGTGTCTCTTCATCGATTTTAAAGCACCCATTGACAGCACTAAACGAATATGTCTTGTCTGAAATAAGTATCCCCGGCCGGAAAACTTACCTTAAGCAACCTCAAAAGCTCCGTCAGGACCGGGATTGTGTTATCCGAGCCGTTCGATACCAAACGAGGTTTCAGACAAGGTGATTCCTTATCATGTGACTTCTTAAATTTATTGCTGAAGAAAATAATGCAAGCTGCAGAGTTGAATAGAGAAGGTACAATATTCTATAAGAGTGTACAGCTGCTGGCGTACACGTATGTCGATGATATTGACATTATTGGCCTCAACAACCGCGCCGTGAGTTCTGCTTTCTCTAGTATGAATAAGGAAGCGAAGGATATGGCTCTGGTAGTGAACGATAGCTAGACAAAATATCTATTGCCGTCAACCAATCATCGCCTTAGTTGCTCGGCTCCTACATCACTGTTGACAGTCATAACATTTAAGTCGTAGATAATTTCATCTATCTTGGAACCAGCCTAAACACCAACAACAATGTCAGCTTAGAAATCCAACGCAGAATCACGATTGCCAACAGGTGCTAAAGTAAAGTAAAGTCCTCTTTCGATGAACAAAGACCAAGCTCTACAAGTCGCTCATCATTCCCGTCCTGTTGTGTGGTGTAGAGGCGAATACCGCAGACGAAGAAATGATGAGCTGTAGGATCAGTAGACAGCGGCTACGCCTGACTCGATCATGTGGTCCGTATGGGTAAGAAAGAAAAAAAGAAAGTTTTGAAAGTTTTCGATGCAATACCCGCTGGGGGAAGCTGAAGAATGGAGAGACTTCCACTGCGTTGGAAACACCAGATGGAAAAGAAGAGCGACATATAGCTAAAGGAAGGAATGGATGGGGCGCTGTGATTAACTCGGATATCATCATGCGGAAGCAATATCGCCGCCAGTAAGGAAGAAGGAAGAAATTAACGTAGATGCCTTCTGCTCAAATATAAACGAGACTGGCTCAATAAAACAAAAACGGTTAATTATTCTTCAATATTTATTTTATCCCCTTCAAACTAGTCACCATTAGAGGCGATACACATATGGCACCTTTTTTTCCAATCTTCATAGCACTTCTAGTAGGCCGCTTTAGGTATGGCTTTCAGTTCCTTCTTCGAATTCTCTTTTATGACTTCAATCGACTGAAAATGCTTTCCACGAAGCGGCAATTTGAGTTTAGGGAAAAGAAAAAAGTCGCACGGTGCCATGTCGGGTGAATACGGTGCTTGCGGAACAATATTTTCGTTGTTTTTGGTCAAATAATCGCGTACAAGACGAGACGTATGAGCAACAATTTTGGAACAAGTCGAGCAGACACACGTCTCATGCCCAAAACATCGTGAATAATGCTATGAGCGGATCCATTTGATATGTTGAGCTCACTAGCTATCTCTCTTTCAGTCACACGACGATTTTCCAACACAATTTTCTTTACTTTTTCGACGTTTTCTTCGTTTATTGACGTTGCTGGACGACGATCATGGGGCAAGTTCTCCAGCGATGTACGGCCGTCCTTGAACGACTTATACCAATCAAAAATACGTGCACGTGATACGCAAGACTCCCCATATGCCTTCTGCAACATTTTCATTGCGTCCGTCGCACTTATTCCATTGGAATAACAAAATTTCAAACAAACTCTTTGCTCAGCGTTAATTTCCATAGTAAAATTCGAAAAACACACTCGAGGTTGACTTGTTTATAGTGCCGTAAAAAAAAACTATGTGATAGATCGCGCTCAAATTTGACATGTAAACATATAACAGTCCTGCCAACCTAAGCAAAAAAAAGTATGGCCATATGTCCTGTCCTTGTCGAGTTATGGATAAAGTCTCGTTTATATTTGAGCAGAAGGTATGTGCATACATACATACCTATGTGTAAACATTTTACGCGCGTCCAAAAACACATTTAAAGTGCCTTTTTTGATAAGAAAATTTTTCATAAACATTTGTTGTTGTGCATTGATATCATTTATCGCATTTTAAACTATTATTAAAATTATTAGTTACATGTGGGCACACGTTTATATATACCTACATATTATTTAAACAAAAATTCTCAATAATTAATTCCGTATGTAAATACATTAACTACACGTCTAATTGGTCGGCAATTACGTCTAGGCTGTCGTCACGTTTCTCTCTCCTTTCACTTGCCGTTAATTACGTTTATATGTACATACATACATATAAGTACACACAAATATGATTTGTTGCTGTTTAGTATAAAAAGGTCATAATTCAAATATTTGTTACATTCTAAAATGACACTTCACTTCAGCGGTCCGAAATTGAAAGCGTCGCGCTCATGCGCATGCGCACATGTACATGAGCCTAGTACATAACATTGCGATGATTAATTTTTAAGTTATTTAGACTGCCAAGTAAGCGACATTCTCCAACTATTTGACATTCATAGCCACACGTATGCCTTGTGTTTACAAGCACATACATACATACATATATATGTATATATTTTACAATATGCGTGTAAAAGCAAGAATGTTTAAGTACACAAATACTGTAAAAAATACAGCTAGCTGTGATTCATACATACTTTCACGTAGTAATGGTGCCACATGCATACTTAACTGACGGCTAAGCGAAACCGCAGATACTTTAAAGTCAACGAGATCACTCTTTCTACTCACCTGGAACCAAGAAATAGTTCAAAGGAATATGAAAACTATAACCGTTATCTACGACTGCAAAGTAACGAGCGCTTTAAGAGGTGGATTAAGACTCTATACTGGTTGCTGGCTGTAAAAGGCTGTAAAAGACGGTAATAAGTCGCATATAAATTGATTAAAGTTCATCCGACGGCCTACATCCTTCTAGTGCTGATTTCTCATGATGACTTGATAAGAATGCGAAACGAATGGTTCTGATAGTGAATGACGACTATATATATATATATATATAATTGGCGCTTTGTAACCGCTGAAGCGAGTTTTCGGCCGAGCTCCTCCTCCAATTTGTGGTTTTGCGTCCTGATGTTTTTCCAACAAATGGAGGGACCTACAGTTTATACTAAGCCGCCTCCGAACGGCTAACGGTTTTTTACGAGGAGCCTTTTTTTATTTCATGTCCGAAATACACTCTAAGGGGTGGACATTTCCTGCCGAGGGGCGACCGCAATTAGAAAATTTAACTTAATTTTTTATTCAAATTATTTTTCCATACATTTTGGATGTTGCTGGCACTGGGATATGAGCCTTCCGAATGTCAGTACGCAATGCTAACCACTCGGCTATCGCGGCCGCCAACAACGACTATAGGAAATAAATATGTATATAACTACGAGGTCGTGGATAATTTCGTCTATCTAGGGACCAGCATTAACACCAATAATAATGTCAGTCTTGAAATCCACCCAGAATCGTTCTTGCCAACAGGTGCCACTTTGGACCGAGTAGGAAAAAAGACTAAACTCTACGAGTCGCTCATCATTCCCGTCCCACTATATACTGTAACCGCTAAAAGACTAGGTCGGTATTTTAACATCTGTAAAAACATAACCGCAACAATGTCGAAACCCCGAATGTTTCTATTTCTCAACGTTCTCAAGAGCTGGGACTTTCTTACGGCACCTTATGGTGTATTTTGCTCTTGGACTTACCCCAGCTGGCCATTCACAACGCCGTACGTATGTACGTCGATTGGGTGCGAACGACGATTTTTCGAACAAAGTTTTCTACAACGACGGGCAGATTTCTAACTCGAGGAATACGCAAATTAGAAAAATTGTTGAAGTCATTACAAACGAAAAAATCGTACTGTCGGGTGCGCTCTTCGCGCATAAGCCTTTAACTCTTGAGCACTTGAAAACCAAAATTTGTCAAGTTGTGGTTGAGATATGGTAACGTCCAATATGCTCGTATGCCAAAAACTGGTCGAAAAATACCTCAAAGGGATCGAAGTTTTGAAAAATTATAAATAAATATTTTAAATATATTTTATTTACGTTTATTTTCGAGATAGATGGATTTCAATTATACGTACATATGGACATATGTATGTTTGTACAAAATTTGTCAATCTGGCATATTGATTGATTGATGATATGAGCCGCCAAAAAGAGAGTCAAATAAATGTCATTATGCATTATTTATGACATTTTTTCGTGTTTAAATTTTAATTTCATTAAACATGGCGCTACTACGAGTATTTGTTATTGTACGCGTGAGTTTATTTGTGTGTGTATATTTGTAGGAGTGCATGTAATTTAATTACCTACTTTTATATAAAATTTTCGTTATTTATTTATTTTATAAATATAAAAAAATGTAATAAGTTTAGAACTTTTTTATAAACCCTTATAAAATCGAATATAAATAAATATTCACTGAAACTATATAAAAAATGAAAAACAAAATGTTTGCCTTGAAAACTTACAAAATAAATTGTTTAAACTCAACTGGCTGGTACCCATATATTCGTTTCGAATCATAACTATAACGATAAATATTTATGTTGGGTTCAAGTGCCAATATGCGGATACTCTTTGAAGCTTATTGGTAGCCGCCGATTTCAGCAATTTTTCATTAATTCTTCTTGTACGCATTTTCTATATACATATCTACATATTATGTATTTATGTATGTATGTATCTATGTACATGGGTATCTTTATGTGTACATATGTGTGCATTCACGGATTTATGTAGATATAGGTATAGACGTATGTATACATGCATGTAGACGTATGCGTAAATAAATAAATATTTTCATTTTTATTTTTATTTTTATTTTTGGTTTAAACGCATTTAAATTTTGCTTGTTTTGCGCTATGATTATTATTATTATTATTATTATTTCTTGCCTTTGGCTTTGTTTCTATTACGAGATATTTCTATTTATAAACACCATACAAATCCGCATAAAAATAGCAGGCGGTAAAACAAAGTAAACAATCAAAATCAAGCAAGCGAAATTCGAAAAAAAAAAATGTTTAAATTTAAAAAGAACAAAAACAGAAAAAAAATGTAAAAATGTTTTCAAAGTATTGCCACTGAGAACAAATTGGTCGTCAGTACATATTTTTGTATTGATTACAAAAACTAATTGAAGGTCATGTGAATATACAATACTTAACTAAGTTTTTACATACTGTGTACATATGTATATACTTAGATACATACATATGTACCTATGTACATATGTTCGTATGAGCATTTGCATGATCAAGAATAAAAAAAATAAAAAGGAGAAAAATGATTTTTATATTTTTGTTTCCGTTTCCAATATACATATGTATGTATATACCATTTGTATGTACATAATTATAAAAAAAATTCGTGGACACCAAGAAAAATATTTTCATTTTTCTTCTTCTTATTCAGCATAAATACCGCTTACGCGATTATAGCCGAATCAATAACAGCGCCGCCCTTTTTTTCTTCGTTGCTGTTTGGCGCCATGTAAGAAATACCAAGTGAAACCAGGTCGCTCTCCACCTTATCATTCCAATGGAGTGGAGGTCTTTCTCTTCTCTGCTTCCCCCGGTGTGTAGTGAATCGTATACTTTGGAAGCTTAAGTGTTTTCAACCATCCGAACGACATGGCCTAGCCAGCGTAACCACTGTCTCTTCATTCGCCGAACTATGTTAATGGCGTCATATAACTCGTACAGCTCAACGTTCCATCGTTCTCAAAACTTTTCTCTCGAAGACTCCGAAGACGTCGTCATTGTCACTGCACCGTACCACATAGCAGAATGGAAATAATGAGAGACTTGTAAAGTTTGATCTTTCTTCGTCGAGTAAAGTACTCTACTATACAATTGCCTACTCCGTCCATCATGTTGGTATGAGTGTAGAAGATTGTACTTTCTCTGTAGATTAGTATTTTTTTTATTCTTCAGAACTAAGTAGGAAAACGATAAGGAGTAAACTTGTCTGAAATCCCATTTAATATCGGTTTAGGATCCAACCCATTTCTTACATAATTGTTGGTGTTGCTGAATGTCAGTTTACACATCCGTTCGAGTATTATTTTCTCACGATTCTTTGCCAATATTTGGCGCCTAATCATTGGTGAGTTTTCCAGGTCTGATGACGCACTGATAAGGTCCAGTCACTTGGTTGACCTTGGTCTTGGCGTCGGCAAGTGCTTTTATTTATGGGATCTCTGTAGCGTTTTTCAAGTGGAACTGGCGTTACTTTTAGAGAGTAGTATCGTCATATATCTCCTGGGAGAGCGATGCAGAATTAAAAGTAATAGAATCTATAAGAATAAAATCAGAAGATCACTTAACGTGATGGCTAAGCAGCTCTATCTGAACCTAGTATGGATGTTAAAGCACTTTTTATATCACTGTAGTATATGTATGTGGAGAGTTATTCAACGCAAATACTAACTTGAGATGAAAGAATCTTATTTGTAACAATTCAAACGTTAAAATTTCGACTAAAATTAATAAGAGAAGCTGACTTAACTCTCTAACAAGAATGGAAATGGAATAGATAGGTTTTCCTACCGGAAATATTCTACTTGGTAGGCACGTAGAGAGGCCTCCAACTCTAAAGTACTTCTTTTGCGTATGACCCACACTTTGACGGAGCAGGTTTGAAGTTTCTAGAGGCAGCAACCTCAGTAAACTCGAACGAAATAGCAGTTGCAAAGCTATGTACGTGCATACTCAATGAGGACTCAGAGGTCCTTTTATTATTTAAAGATATTTAGTGTTGTGTAAACAAATTTCGCATTTTATTTTTACCCAAGAAATTGAAATAGAAAACAGCCCAATCTAATATGGATAAAGGAGAGGGAGAGTGTGTTATGGTATAACAGATACCAAAATAAATTTGATCTATATACATACATACATACTCGTATATGGTACCCTGCAAACAACGCCACTAATACATGCACGAATGAAATACAATATATACGTGAACAATTGAGTAGTCCAAGATTACTCACATTCCGTAGCAAAAATATGATCCAATTAACATTACGATGACCTTGGGCTGGACCATTTACTCCCTCTCCGTATAACATCCGAGTAATCCATGGAGTACATATGCATATGAGATTAGTTTTATAATTAGTCCAAAAGTTTAAACTAAGTCGGCTCCGAACGGCTGATTGTTTTTTATAAGGAGCCTTTAGTTCATGTCAGATATACACTCGGAGGGCTTGATATTCCCTGTCGATGAGCGACCGCAATTAGAAAATTTAACTTATTTTAACTTTTCCTATAATTTTTAAATGTTGATCGTACCAGGATTTCAACACTGGCCTGCCGAATGGCAGTATGCAATGCTAAACACTCGGCTGCCGCAGCGCTATATATGTATGTTCATACATATATAACATATTTCCATTTGCACATATTTCTTTGCACGTTCAATCATCGGCTAACAACAGGGTGGTAGCAAGACATGAGTAGGGCCAATAGTACACCACAGAGGAGTTTCTATTGGATTACTCCAATTGTCCATATGCTGCACAATTTTTTCCAGGGTTATGAATGTACGCACAATCAACAATGAATAGCATTTTAAAATATGTATATATGTATGTACATACGTGTATGTATTGTAAGAAATAACTAAATTAACGATAAAATCTGAAAATTGCAAACACGTGCATACATAAAGCAGCACAATCAACTAAATGTTCGAAAAACACCTACGCATTATGTGCAAGGCACACCCCCTCGCCACCAGTGTTTACTCACCATACCACCACACCACCACTACCGCCAGCCACTGTGCGATGTCTTGTGTTGTTTACTCTCAAGCGTTATTTTTGTATTTATCTCGCCAATTTCGTTATTTTAATTGCTATTTTTGTTATACAAACCATATGCAAATATTGTTTCAATTGTGAATACATACATAAATATGTACATGCATACATTTGTATGTAGATGTATGTACATGTGGCTACGTACGCATGCATATGCATGTTGCAATTACATACAATTTTCAATGTGCAACTTGATCACTATGTATGTACCTATGACCAATTTTATTTAAATCATGCATAAAACATGCACATGTGTATGTAAATACATATGTGAGTATGTATGTATTTAGTATGGGCTTACATTTTAATGAGGTTTTTTTTTATTGAACTGTTCTAGGTTACGCCAGGTTACTATATTTCAAAATATGATGTTTCATGAAAATCTTTTTGCTCTTATTTGCTCTATCCTTTGTGTCATAAGTATGTTCTAAGAAGAAATAGAGCAACTCAGAGCATGAGTTTCTGCCCAATTTTCGACCACTTCGATAACGTGCCGAATATTATCTTTCAAGGCATCAAGCGACTTCACATAACTAAAAACCAAAAATCCAGCAGTGTTAAATCGCTAGATCTTGGAGTCCAAGCCCCAGGCCCATGACACAAGAATGGCGTCTCAACAACGGCTTGTGGGTTATCATCCCCACCAAATGCGCCAATTGTGTTTATTAACGTACCCATTTAACCAAAAGTGAGCTTAATCGCTGAATTAAATTTTCTTGTGAAAATCGTTTTCAATAACCATCTCGCTTTGGGTTCATTAACCGAACATGCGAAGCTTCAATTCTTTTAAGGGGTTGGGGGTAGTCAGAGGCACGAAAAAATGAGAATTTTTAGTATTTTTTTGCTATTAAATAATTTTATTTTACAAAAGTAGTGATATGGTATTATTAAACAATGTTTTGACTTGAAGTCACGAAAATTTAAAAAAAAAAATTTATTTCCGAAGTTACAGCTGTCTGTGTTAACCCAGTTCCAAAAAACAGGTCCTTGCGGTGACAATCATAAGTCCTTGGAGATTCATCTGAAATCAATCGGATAAAAAAATTAGTTTTATAAATAAATATTCCTGGGCCTGATCCAAAGATTTTTTTTTTTCAAAAATTAACAAAATGGCGGCCTCAGGAAATTTTTGTCTCGATTTTTGGGAAAAAATCAACAGTTAATTGGTCTTAAAAAATCGAAATTTTTCAAAAAAAAAAAACTTTGAATAAGGCCCGAGTTTATTATGTATTCTAAAAGCTGTATAAATTTCATTAAAATCAACTGAGCAGTTTTCGAGTTACAGTTGTCACCAGTTCAAAAAACATAGTTTTGAGAAAAACGCGTTTAAAGTTTCACACTAGCGCTTTGAAAGGCCCAAGCTCTCTTTGTTATTTGTCGAATAACTTAAAAACGAATTATCGGATTAACTTGAAATTTTCAGAGATTATTTTTAAGATATTATACTTAACGAAAATGCAAAAATTTGATTTTTTGAAAATTCTGACTACCCCTAACCCCTTAAGCCAGCAAACGAAGATTTTTCCGGAAAATCTTGTATAAAGTGCGTGGCCACAGCTACAATTGTTGCGGCGGATGGACTCATTTGGATCATCTTCAATACTCTGCTCCACACCAGCAACAGCTTCTTCGGTGCTTGCTGTGCATTATCAATTATAGCAAACGTGGTGCGAAACCTTTTCTTATTTGCACGAATCACGAACTCTGCAGGGTATTTATGTGGACCGAATATATTTAAGGAGTAGTATTTGAGCCCAACACGTCATGTTCTGCAATTTTTCTTAGTTAAAGGCGAAAATGCAAGTCGAGCAGCTGAAAATGTGAATAGAGTTTATGGTCCTGATACCGTAACAATCAATCATGCACAATTTTGGTTTTGTCGATTTGATTTGTCTAGTCTGACCGTTTGACAGTTTGAAACCAATTAACGAGACAAAAAAAACATGCACGGAATTTCCATCTACGATACGCTGCTGAGTCATAACCAAATCAACCCATTACTGAGACGTATGATGACTGGTGTTAAAAAGTGGATTACTTACTTGCAACGTCACATAAAACGGGTTCGGGGACGATGAATGGCCAGAAAGGTTTTGTTGTGTGTTTGGTGGGTTTCCAACTTTGGACAACAGAAGGGGGATTGTGTATCATCAGGACAACACCACACCATAGATATCGATAGTGACTTGCTCCGAGAGCATGATTAGGAGATTCTTATGCATCCAGCTTATAGTCTGGACCATGCACACAATGATTACCATCTGTTCATATCTATTGCGAATGATATGTCTTATGAGCAATACCAAGCTAACCAGAATGCCACGAAGCAAGTGCTCATTGAGATACATATCTTAATTTAATAGAAAAGTGTTGAAAATATTTCAGAAATCACAAACGAAGTATTTTTTTTTTTTTTGCTTTAATATTCGTTTTCTCTCAAGACACGGATGGTTAGTTACATATCTTCATACCAAAAAAAATTTTAATTTAATGCTTTAATTGCCTCAAAAGTAAAGTGTCTTTCAAAGCATCTTTATTAAGGGAGTCACTTTGTTTCAAGCTTTCTAATTGCCAAATTAATTCTTTACTTGAGATGTGCAACTTTTAAGTAATCTAGTTAATTTTCATTTCGTACAAATTTAAGCACATGCATACATACATATGGTACATAGGTATACATATATGTGTGCTTGTTCCTTTGACAGACATTCCAAAGTTATTGCTAAACAAAAATGTTAATAAATGTCATAGTTCATTACAACGAATCATTAATTGTGGCACTTCACCTCACTTTTTGGGCACTGGTAACTGGTAACTGGTACATATGTACATATGTATGTACGTATGTGTGTTGTGGATGGATACAGTTAAATCTGCTGCTCACAGAATAAGGTAAAAATGTGGCCAACAGCCAATTTCATTTGTAAAACCGCAGTAAATGGGCAACTATAAACAAGTTCACGCAACATTGTTGCCTACGCCGCATACATACATAAATACATACATACAAACAAATGCATCCAAGCAGGAAAAATACTAGTTGTTAACTAAAATCCAATTGATTTGTATTTTTGCGCTTTCGGGGACATCTTTTGTCCATTTCCCATGTAAGCCACTGGTATTATGAAAACTACAAACTATCAATTGTCCGGCTATGCATCAGCTTTGTACTAGTTGTATACTAGTTCATATAGGCATGCTGAATTTCTACTTTACCAAAAGAAATAATAAATTCAAACCATGAACCCCACGCTCTACAGTAATAGCCTCTAACCGGTTGGCTATCGTGACAATTTAGTGAGCAACGTAATTTTCCTCACTTCAAAACAGTGCCTAACTGAGAATGGAACTCAGCCGTGGCGTGGTAGTTGTAACAACAACACACGTTGCTGCCATCACTGGTGTACTGCTATAAGTACAAGTAACCATCAACTGATATGATTTCTTCTTTAAAATACTAGTATTCAACTTTTCCTTGCTGGGTATCTTATACTTTTAAATGACATTGTTGCTATTTGTGAGTTTGAAAGTTTTTAAGTTGAAGTTGGAGTTGGAGTTGGAGTTGAGGCTACCATGTGTTAATATGTATGTATGTATGTATGTATATAGGCTTGAATGTTTGTATTTACGATCTAAGCGACATTGAATACGCAGAATTGTGTAGCGGAAATTCCACAGATGCCAATGTTGTGACTAGGTTAGTAACTTCCATAGACAGGTTTCTGTAATGTAGGCCTTTATGCACACACACACACATACAAATGCAGATTTGCATTCGATGTATATGTTTGTATATACAAATGTATACTTAAATTAGTACCAAATAAGTGAACTAACCAAGAGTTAACTTGAGATGCCAATTGCTTACATACATACAAACATTTACATTTGGTGAGTTTTAACAGTTAGTAAAGTTTCAATTCACCGCAAAGGCAATTTATTGTTGTTAAATTAAGTTGAACTATTTTATCAAATGAAATATCTTGTGCTGATTGCAATTTAATTGCAAGTTTTTATTGTCATTAATTAATATGGAATTATATACTATTAAACATTTAAGAGAATTTAATATTTCCAGATATCTTCTTCTTCTTGCTTTGCATAGATATCGCTCAAGTGATTATAGCCGAGTTGATAAAAGTTGTTTCCAGTTGTTTCTAGCTAGGTCATTCGACTTTACCCCCGGGGAAGTCGATCAGCGCAATTTTGACAATGTTCATCGTGAGCAGCACGCCCAGGCGCTCAGGAATCAGCAATTTGTTGCGAATTGTTGCTAGATGTTCCTGCAGCGTGGTGAGTGAAAATACTCCCTCTCGCCCACGAAGCTGACACCAAATTTGCACTGCTTTACACATACACGTACACATGTATGTGCGCTGTAAGGCATGTCACGTCGGTCGCATTTCTTAGACGGTGATGTTGACTGCCTTTGGTTTTGTGATCACTTCAACCACCTTGGCGGCACCTACCCAATCAAGGAACCGAACATTCCCGGTGCATACACTTAAGCAGTGGTCTTTAATACGTTTGCATTGGTCGTCATTTTCTCTTCTGCGATAGTGCGTTAGATTTGGATAAGGTAGTAACTTAACTACCACAAAATTTATTATTAACTTTTTTTATTTTTTTCTTATTTTATCTTATTTTATTGCATTTATTTGTTTTTTATTTTTATTTTTTAATTTAATTTGTTTTATTTTACTTAATTTAATTATATTATATTTAAAGCTATTTTGTTTTATTTTATTTTCTTTATTTTTTGTTTTATTTCATTTTATTTAATTTTATTTTATTATACTTTATTTTGTTTAGTTTTATATAGTTTTTGTTTTATTTCATTTTATTTAATTTTTTTCTTTATCATATTATACATTATTTTATTTTATTTATTTTTGTTATTTAATTTTACTTCATTTTATTTATTTTTGTATTATTTTATTTTGTTTTGTTTAATTTCATTTTATTTTATTTTTATTTGAATGTTATTAATTTATTTTATTTTTTTAATATCTATTACATTTTTGTTTTATTACATTTTATTTTATTTTAGTTTTTTTCACTTTATTTAAATTTATTTTATTTTATTTATTTTCTATTTTTTATTTTATTTATTTTCTATTAATTTTTTTATTTTATTACATACCATTCTTTATATAATTTTTTTTACGCTGGTTTATTTTATCTTATTTAATTTTATTTTATTCTATTTATTTTGTTCTTCTTCTTCATTTTACTTAGTTTTATATTTTTTATATTATTTTAATTATTATTTTTTTATTTGATGCTCTCTTAGGTGTTAATTGAATTTTCATTTCGCTATGATTGGCGTCAGTCAGTCAGTAATTCTTATGTAGAATCATTAAACAATTTAATAAATCAATGAAACATCTTACACGCTGATGTACATATATACACGTATGTACATACATATGTTAGGCAACTTCAAATGCATATGTTTTTACATATACCTGTGTATATACATGCATATGTATGTATGCACTTAGTATCTAAATGCGCCTACTCGCAATTGCCGGTAGTCATTCAATTTGCCATAAACAACATGCTTGGATTGCATTGTAGAAATTTCTATACAATTGTTTAAATATACACGTATTTATTAAAAGCTTGTTTGCAATACATCGTAGATTGATGGCTACTTGCAACAGTGCATCATTATTGAATTGTCAGTAATAAGCGGATGAATAAAAGAATAACTCCAACTATTGAACGGCGATTTCCAATTGAATTTAGACATCTCAATGTTTACTCGATTTATCCACTGCACGGTTGGACTGATAATCATTTGATATACCTGCATATGTATACGTCTGTTTCTCTATATATGTAGCAATTATTACACATACAGGTATATATCAGGAAGAAAATGTCTTCATCTTGGTAAAGTAGCAGAAAATCTCATTATAAAGAATTAATACTATTTTTCTTAATAACTCTTCCACGTCTAATGTGTTGCATAGCTGCTGCTTCACTCTGGGTCAATAAAAATAAGTAATAATTGTTAACAACACGTGCCAGATAAATAATAACAGATTTTATAGCACATAGTTGTTACTGTTATTGCCACTTCAGTTGTTATTGCTACTGGTGCTGCCGTTGTTTACCTGCATCATTAAGTCATTGTGTTGCACGGGCAATACTATAATAATATATTGTTGACAGTAGAGTATGTATTTATTTACAAATATTTTTTCTGCAACTCGCTACATGCGACAGCAATGTATTTTGCAATGTGATAATTGCCGTAAAGAAATTCCAATACATACGTACATTCATACGTATGTACATACATTTTAAACGATACGTACAACAAACAACAGCGCAATTGCATTGGAAAAATGGATTTATGTTGCAATTTTTAACATTTAATACAGTTATTGCATTAATTTTAATGACAAAAGAAAGATATTTGCTAAACGGACCTTTCTAATTTCATGCACAAACATACTTTGTATTCAAGGAAGACTCAAGAAATAATATTCTTCATAAATTTCATTTAATTATTTAATTTTATTTCTTTTTTTAATTTTTTTCTTTTACTTAACGTAGTAAAAATTTTATTTTATTTTTATTTAATTAATATATTTTTTTTAATTGTTGTACTTTATTTTATAATATTTTAATTTATTTTATTTTGTTTTATTTTATTTTATTATGTTATTTTACTTTTATGAATTTTATTTTGTTTTGTTTTATATTATTTTATTTGCTTTTCTTTTATTGTATTTTTTTCAGATTATATTACTTTATTTTATTTTGTTTTATTTCGTTTCATTTTGTTTTATTTTATTTGATATATTTTCCAAATTTTTTGCTAGTTTTTTTTAACCCATTTAATTTAATTTTTGTTTTATTTTATTTTATTTATATTATTTTATTTTATTTTATTATATTTCATTTTATATTATTTTATTTTGATTGATATTTTCCAAATTTGTTTACTAGTTTCTTTAATCTATTTAATTTAATTTTTGTTTTTTTATTTTATTTTATTTTATTTTTTTTTATATTATTTTATTTTATTTTTTTTTATGTTATTATATTTTGTTTTATGTTATTTTATTTTAATTAATAAACTTTCCAAATTTTTTTACTAGTTTTTTTAACTTAATTTAATTTTTATTTTATTTTATTTAATTTTGTTTTGTTTTTTTTTTTATTTTTTATTTTATTTTTTATAAATTCAAAATTTTATCTTTTTTATATTTTAATCCATCTTATTTAATTGTATTTCATTTTATTTAATATTATTTTATGTCATATTATCTTATTTTCTTTTATTTTATTTAATTTTAATTTTTATAATTTCCAAATTTTTTGATTGATTTTATTTTTAATCCATTTAATTTAATTTTTATTTTTTTTATATAATTTTGTTATTTTTTATTTTATATAAATTCAAAATTTTTAATTAATTTTTATCAATCCATCTCATTTAATTTTATATAATTTTATTTATTATTATTTATTATGAGTTTTATTTTATTTTATTTAAATGTAGATTATTTAATTTTTTGTTTTATTTTATTTTGTTTTCCTTTGTTTTTTATTTATTTATTTCATTTTATTTTTATTGTAATTTAGTATTACATTATGAAACGGAAATGTCAAAATGTCCTGTATTTCGTCAACCATTTAACAAACAACAAACAACAACTAATTAACACTTTATGTATGAACATGTGTCTGTTAGATTTGTATATTATGTACAATGTATGTATGTATGTATTTGTGCGCTCGTTGGTACTTTTGGCATTCCCTTTTCTTAATTTAGGCCACTAATGGTGGCATTAAGAGGCGTGGCTCACCGCCACATTAACACGTGCTCATATGTTCGTATGTCATAGAGGAGAAAAGGACAGGGCGTTTACGTGTCAACCCACATACATATGTACAGTTTGCATTACACCACCAGAAATTTTCCAACTTACTGTAGATATGGTCAGGAGGAGTCTATTATGTAAAAATGTATGTACATATGTACATATCTTCGAATATAGAGGAGCATGTGTATTTAGCATACATATGTTTATGAGAATGCAAAAATGCTATACTTAGTTGTTAACTTAAGTATACTTGACTGTCAACTGTTATCTACCCTAAAAGTACGAAAACCGAAACTTTTCGCCTAGTCTCGCATGTTTTGACATTAGTTGACGTGCAAATGCATTGCTGCAACTCACCACCATGCCAAAACATATGTAGGTGAATTCGCCCTATTAGCATAAACAGCTGGTTATAAAGTCCTCTAAAAACAAAAACAAAAATATATACAATATATACTATACTATGCATACATACATATGTATGTGAAAAGTACCAAATAATGTATAAATTAAATTTTAAGTAATTTCCCGCCATGCAAAAAGTACCAACATACATGCATACTTAAGTATGAAAGTATGCATATTATAATTCAATTTATGCACTTTTAAGCCATTAAATAAACACAAAACGCTTACTATATACATTTTTAGTTTGAAAAAGTTTAAAATTATGCATATAATTATATATTTAAAGGTCAGCTGCTTGATTTACCATACATACATAGGTACAAACGTACGTATATTTGAGTACATCCCCATGCTAAATGGCTGTAGGTGAGTTTCTGTCACAGTCAATTTGCTTGGGGTCAAGTGAAAGTAGGAATTTCAGGAACAAACATCTTGCACAAACATCGAAAAATTCAAAATTTGAAAAATAAGAATATTAATTAATGTTTTAACTGCAACACACATAGTAATTTAATATAGGGGCTTTTCCTAAATAGTGATTTTGCCAAAATTAATGACTAAAATTTCAATGCAATTAATAATGGGCAATAATATCTCTTAAAGACATTTAAAATATTTATAAATAATTTATATTATTTTTTTTTTAACTGATTTTATTTATACATTAAAATATGAAGGGTAAAAAGTACCGACTTATTCATAATTTAAATTCAGGATTTCTACCGTGATCGGATTTAATTCGATCGGAGATTCTTAATCCTATCGAATTGAATTGATGGTAATCCACGTTCGAATACGGTTGATCAACGATTTCGATGTTCTCTTTTTAGACTAATCGGATAATTCCGAGCAGAAAACCGACGAGAATTTAATTGGAATTTTAATTTTTATTCAATAAGTAAACAAGTCTCCGCGCTTTTTTCTATACTTTTTTTTAATTTTTTTTTTATTAAAAATTAATTTAAATTTCCTATATTATTTATGACCTTTTTATTATATTTCGAGCCGCTTCATAACTCAATCAAGTTTAAAACTACTGTGGTTTATCCACAATGAACTTGGTCAAATTATTTACAGCAGCTCTTCGGGCAGTCAATTATTATTGGCCAGCTTATAATACAATAGAAAAATCCTTTATATTTTCACCAAATTCAGGCCGCCAATTCAGGATTTGAAGTCGTTTGTGGAGAGTCGCCGGCTTTTCACCATGTTTTATTTCCATTAATATTCTCGTATTTAGCCCATTATTTATTGACTGTAATTAATCACTTCAGAAATTTTTCGTTTTTGTCGTGTTTCCAAAGTGTTTCACTGATGGTAATTCGCTTATTCAAATCTTTTTGTATTAATTCATGTGGCACCTAAACATCGAACTTTTTTGAGTAGCCCGACTTTTTTTTAATAATTCGTACCTGTCACGGGTGTTATACCTGAAGCCTCCGCTATCGCCTTGCAGTTTGTTTGCCAGTCTTGTTCAACTGTTGCAGAAATCCTTTGGCTTCTTGGCGGTTGGTCGACCAGCAGGTAATCGAGCAAACCGCTCCTGGATCCGGTATTCACTTACCGTATTCTCTAGACAAATTTCGAAAGGTTTTTGCAGCGCGTGCTTTTACCTTTTATATACATATAATATTAATTTTAATTTTGAAATATTTTAATGATGCTTTGCTTTCCTAACGAGATAATAGCTCGTTATCCACTATACCGTAATGTAAATTTAAGCTGCCGCCAAAAAGTTTTGCCTTCAACCCACGACCTTGCCCCGACCAGCCATATTACCATTTGAAAGCTGGTGTGTATATTGCTGCTTGGCAGAAAGAGTTAAATAGTTTGGTAAAATAATTTTATTTTATGAATATTTCACCATAAATGCATGAACATACATATACTGATGATGGCTCAACCTCAAAAAATCCTTAGAAACAATTAAAATGTGCATTTATTAATGCGGGAGTGTATTTTTGGGCATTAATTGAGGTTTTGCATCTTTTGGTATGCGCATAATGTGGAAAAAAATTTAAAAATAATAACTATTATTCTGACCATAAAATGATTAAATTAAATGTTACGTTATATTCCGTGATTAAAATAAATTTAACCCAAATAAACAAACAAATCTACATTATACAGTTCGTTGAAGAACGAAAATTAGCAAATTCAAGCAGCAATCGGGCGCTTGTATAAAGTTTAACTCAAAAGTGCATATTTTTGATTATCAAGTTGTATAGTTATTAAAATGTGTGTTAAGAAGAGGTATAGTAAAGTCTATATTTTCAATAAAGAATTTGATAACCAAATCTTTGGAATTTTATACCATAGGTATAACAATCCAGTGAAGATTTGGAAACATCGAGGTAATTTCATAAAAATCGTTAGAATATCATATTTATATTTACTCATAAATTAAGAGACAAAAGTTGGTTTAAATTACGAAATAATAAATTATACCAAAAATTACGAAAATGTTGTGATTTGTATTCTTCATTTGATGATGAATTCATTTATCATTGCGTTTCTGCTTATCGCCCAACCCTCCATCCAAGTTAAAACCATACAATATACAATTCATTAAATTCCGCCAACAAATTGCTGCTTTAATATGAAAACCCCTTCGATGCAAATATGCCAAAATACGTATGGAAACGCACAAATGCATATTTGCTTCGCGGCGATTTCATGTGAAACAGTCACCTGTTTGCATTTTGATTACTCCTTACCTTCCTACTTCATTTGATTGGAGCGCAAATCTGTTTATCCGAATGGAGAACATATTTTTGTTGTCATCGTTGTTGTTATTGGATTACTGTCGATGGTAATGTACGGACGACTGAATAGTTGTTGGAAGAGTAACACATTTAGCATACAACAAAAATGTTGCAACCAAAGAAAATAATTTCGAATTTTCATTCACATTCTTTTCTCGTTATTTTCTCTTGTTGTCAATGGAATGCTATAACGGCAAATCTCATGGACAATAAGAAGCACTTCGCAAGTATTTCACTTAACAACAAAAATACAGTTAATCTAAACTAATATTAAAAATTAAAATTAAAATTAAAATTAAAATTAAAATTAAAATTAAAATTAAAATTAAAATTAAAATTAAAATTAAAATTAAAATTAAAATTAAAATTAAAATTAAAATTAAAATTAAAATTAAAATTAAAATTAAAATTAAAATTAAAATTAAAATTAAAATTAAAATTAAAATTAAAAGTAAAATTAAAATTAAAATTAAAATTAAAATTAAAATTAAAATTAAAATTAAAATTAAAATTAAAATTATAATTATAATTATAATTATAATTATAATTAAAATTAAAATTAAAATTAAAATTAAAATTAAAATTAAAATTAAAATTAAAATTAAAATTAAAATTAAAATTAAAATTAAAATTAAAATTAAAATTAAAATTAAAATTAAAATTAAAATTAAAATTAAAATTAAAATTAAAATTAAAATTAAAATTAAAATTAAAATTAAAATTAAAATTAAAATTAAAATTAAAATTAAAATTAAAATTAAAATTAAAATTAAAATTAAAATTAAAATTAAAATTAAAACTAAAATTAAAATTAAAATTAAAATTAAAATTAAAATTAAAATTAAAATTAAAATTAAAATTAAAATTAAAATTAAAATTAAAATTAAAAGGTAAAATTAAAAACATAATTAAAATTACAATTAAAATTAAAATTAAAATTAAAATTAAAATTAAAATTAAAATTAAAATTAAAATTAAAATTAAAATTAAAATTAAAATTAAAATTAAAATTAAAATTAAAATTAAAATTAAAATTAAAATTAAAATTAAAATTAAAATTAAAATTAAAATTAAAATTAAAATTAAAATTAAAATTAAAATTAAAATTAAAATTAAAATTAAAATTAAAATTACAAGGTAAAATTAAAAACATAATTAAAATTAAAACTACAACTAAAACTAAAAATACAATTAAAATTATTTCAAATTAAAATCAAAATCAAGTTCAAATTCACATTAAAAGTAAAAATCAAAATAAAAATTAAAATTACAATTAAAATTACAATTACAATTACTATTAAAATTAAAATTAAAATTAAAATTAAAATTAAAATTAAAATTAAAATTAAAATTAAAATTAAAATTAAAATTAAAATTAAAATTAAAATTAAAATTAAAATTAAAATTAAAATTAAAATTAAAATTAAAATTAAAATTAAAATTAAAATTAAAATTAAAATTAAAATTAAAATTAAAATTAAAATTAAAATTAAAATTAAAATTAAAATTAAAATTAAAATTAAAATTAAAATTAAAATTAAAATTAAAATTAAAATTAAAATTAAAATTAAAATTAAAATTAAAATTAAAATTAAAATTAAAATTAAAATTAAAATTAAAATTAAAATTAAAATTAAAATTAAAATTAAAATTAAAATTAAAATTAAAATTAAAATTAAAATTAAAATTAAAATTAAAATTAAAATTAAAATTAAAATTAAAATTAAAATTAAAACTAAAACTAAAACTAAAACTAAAATTCAAATTAAAATTGAAGGTAAAATTAAAACCATAATAAAAATTAAAACTAAAACTAAAACTAAAAATACAATTAAAATTATTTCAAATATAAATTTAAATTAAAATCAAAAATCAAGTTCAAATTCGCCTTAAGAGTAGAAATCAAAAACTTTTAAGTAAAGTTAAATAAAAATTAAAAGTAGAGATATAAATAAAAATGGGTTAAAATAAAATTATTGTTAAATAACTTAAAGCAATAGAATTAAAGCAAAAGAATATGTATATATGTATATACATTGGTTATTAAAAATTCATATAATAATTTTTTTATTTATTTTGCTGCAAATAAGAAAATGGCCACAATACAATTAAACATTAAATTTTTCCACATGCATAAGTAGAAAGAAATTCAAAAGGCACCTTAATTGTTTTTTTTTTGTTCAAAAATCTTAACATACCTGCAAGTATGTTTGTAAATGTATATGTACATACACATGTAGTAACATGCATATATTCGCTTTATAGTTAACTATTATTAAGGAATTTTTTTATGCCAATCACGCCCACGCGCCACTTCCTTTCCTTTCGAATTGACTATCAATTTCACAGACTGTCGCCCAAACCGTCGCCTATTAACAAAATTCCCCAAATTCTTTGAAACTTTTTATTCATTCATTCATAAAAATTATAAAAAGCTACGAACAAATATACTATTTATAGCTAGTGTACTCGTATGTAGCCAAACATACTCAAATGATGAAGGTGGGCATGTAGGTATAAGTATCCATAGGGGCATTTATACAAGGTATGTACAAAAAATTACGAACTTTTTTTTTTAAATTTCGCGTGTCTGATTGTCAAATATTTCTTTTTTTTGTTGGTATAGGTATATGCTCTTGACGTATAGCAAACTTTAGTTATAGACTGACTTGTATGTTACAAGTACTAAGGTTAGACTTTCGATTTTCATTCGTTAAAAGAAATGGATAAAGTAATTTTTATCAAAATTTAAGTGAAAATGATAGAGCAAAAGTTTACGAGTAGTTTCCTAAAGACCAATCCTGCCAATTTTCTTCCACTGTTGCATTTTCTGGTAAAAAACTTGTTAACATATACCAAACTTCGAAGCGGTTCGCTGATCATCATCCATTTAAAGTAAATCAATCTATTAATATTATACTTATACTTCGCCAAAGACAAAGTAAATATGATATTACGAATTCGATTTATGATTTTTTCTCTAATGGTCTGCTTCCTGGAAAGAAAAGTATATTTACCTAGGCAAAGTGCCACCTAAGCATGCTCCAAATACAATATTAAAAAATCGAACCAAACCTACGATTCGGTCTGAGTCTTAATGTAGAAAACATGTTACCCAGGTCGATTTAGGTAAAGAGCGAGCTATCTCTGAAAAAAAATTCTTATAAATCGAAAGATTTACATAAAAAAACTAGATACTTTAAAACAGACCGGCTCAAGACCAAGTTTCAGGTCTCTAAGCTTGGATCAGTGGTTCAGGCTGTGGGTTGATACGTCAGTCATGCAAGACAAAGCATGTTATATACGTGTATATAGAGGATAGGTGACAGAAAACTTGGCTCCCTATGAAAAAGTAATAATCATATTCGGACTCATAGGACATGAAACTCAAAACAGTTATCAACTTCTTTTGCAGGCTTCTGTTATCCTTCTGTTTTATATGAAAAAATCAATTATACTTAGCTCTCTTCCTTCTACCAGTCTCTCCAAAATGGTTCCAAAGTGGAATGCTTATTTGCCATTCATTTAATGCGGCAGACGCTGATGAACACAGATTTCTAGAGGTAAACTAGTGGCAATCAACCAGCCAAACAACCACAGACCAGACATATTGGCAACCAACAACAAAAGTTTAAACATACATATGCATACATAAACTTTTTTTTTTGTTTTGCTTAATATTATATTAAATATTTGTTGTAAAATATTTGTACTTTCCGAGAATTACAAATTTATAACATGTGTTTTTAAATGCAAAAACATAGTAAACGTGAGTTGAAAGCAGAGCGATGAGCAAACATACAAGTATAAAAAAATATAAAAGTACTTAACATGGAATATATGTACGAGTGCATACATACACGTTCATATATACAAATTACAAACACTCGAAGGTATGAAGGTACGTTGAAACGCATGAACATACTACGTTCGCCGAAAATTACTGTAGGCCTATAAACGGACCAAACGTGGCTGAAAAGCCCAAATACCGGCTGTGTGTTTCGTATAAAATGGCCAACTGTCTAGGCGGCGCTGAGCGAGTTCTTTACAAATTCATAACGTATGCAAAAGTCATACGCGCCCATCAGATTGTTCTAAGTACACACTGGTACGTACGCGCATACACATATGTACATAGTCGTACGTATACGTTATTGTTGTTATCACGCTTACAATATGTCACGTTGAATTTAACCCGAACTTGATCATTTATGGAGCATTTGACCATCAAAAATTGCTAGTGATTTTACCGTTGAAGTAAAAAAAATAAAAGTAAAGAAATTTGAAGAAAGTAAAATGAAGCGATTTAAAATAAAATAAATAGAAAGTTTAATTAAAGTAATATAAAATGAAATATAAAATAATATAATATAATATAATAAAATCATATAATTAAATGAAAATAAAATAATGTAAAATGAAATAACATAAAATAAATAAAAAATAAAATAAACTAGAATAACATAAACTAAAACAAAGTAAATCAAAATAAAATAATATAAATAAACTAAAAAATTAAAATAAAAAAATTAAAGAAAACTAAAAATAAAAAGAGTAAACTAAAATTAAATAAAATAATATAAAATAAAAAATTTAATAAAATAATAAAATAAATAACTTAAAATAAAATGATTTAAAATAAAATAAAATATGTATAAAAGAAAATATATTAATGAAAAAAATAAAATATAATATAATAATATAAAATAACATAAAATAAAATGATTTAAAATAAAATAAAATATGTATAAAAGAAAATATATTAATGAAAAAAAATAAAATATAATATAATAATATAAAATAACATAAAATAAAATGGTTTAAATTAAAATAAAATATATATAAAATAAAAAACTATATTATAAAATATAATAATTTAAAAACGAAAATTGAAAAATTAAATTAACTAAAGTAGAATAAAATTAATTAAAATAAAATAAAGTAAAATGTAAAATAAAATAAAATAGAAAATGAAATACAATAAAACTATAGCACGAATACAAAAAAATATATTAAAATAAAATAATTAAAAAATAAAAACAAAAAATTAAATTAAATAATATAAAATAATATAAAAAAGAAAATAAACTGAACTGAAATGTTATAAAAATAAAAAATTATATAAAACGAAATAAAATAAAATAAAATTATTAAAAAAAAACATAATATCATTAAATATAAAATATAAAAATTAAACAAAACAAAATAAAGTAAAACAAAAAAATTAAATAAAATAAGTATAAAGAATATTAGTTTAGTGAAATGAAATAAAATAAACAAGATAAAAGAAAAATAAAAGAAAATGCGATTAAATAAAATAAAACAAAAGAAAATAAAAACTAAAATAAAATGAAAAAAATTAAATTAATTAAAATCAAAAAAATAATATAATAAATTAAAAAAATTAAGATAATTATACAAAATGAACTAGAGACGGCAGGAAAAATAAAATTTAATTAAAATAGATTTAAAATTAAAATGTAAACTTTAATTTAAAACTAAAATTAAATTGATATTATTATCAAACGCCAGGGGTCCAAAATTTAAAACATTAATTTTGTTAATTGCGGTCGTCTCTTGCCGACCAAATGTCAATCCCTCATAAAAATCGATTGGCCGTTAAGAGGCGGCTTAGAATAAACTATAGATACCTGCATTTTTTGAAAAAACATAGAGACACACACCACTAATTGGAGAAGGAGCTTGGCCGCAAATCGCGGTTACAAAGCGCCAATTATATAAAAAATAATAAAATGATTAATTATATGTAGCTAATACTGAAATAAAATGGAATTTAATATTCACATCACATTTTTAAAAAACATTTTTATTCTCTTTATTATTTCAGTATGCCGATCACTGGATATACGCAACTCACCAAGTGAATTAAGCCAATTACGTAATTGCACGGTCATTGAAGGTTTCCTACTCATCACACTAATGAATCAGCACACCACACAGGAGTTTACACAGACATTTCCACTACTCACCGAAGTCACCGAATTCATCATTGTCTATCGTGTACATAATTTACGCTCATTATCACAAATTTTCCCCAATCTAAGCATCATACGCGGTACAACATTGTTCGAAGGATATGCACTCATTGTCTACTATAATCCACATTTGGAGGATTTAGGTCTATCAAAGCTAACAACCATAACTCGTGGTGGCGTACGACTTGAGAACAATATTGTACTCTGTTATGTGGAAACGATTGCTTGGAAGCGTATTGTGCATAAGGATGCGGAAATAGCCATTGAGGTGAGGAGTTTAGAGCATAGAATTTACATTCCTTACTAAAGTAAACTAAGTAAAATTTATCCTAAAACACATTCATACAGAATAATAGTAAATTAATTGAGTGTCCCAAATGTCCGGGAGATGCGAGAGCTGTTCGAGAAGAGGGTGCGGATAATGAACCAATTTGCAAGGAATTCGATGGACAAAGACGTTGTTGGAACAGTAAAAAGTGTCAAAAAAGTGAGTAGTTTGCTGGATTTATAGTTTAGATGATTTTTTTTTTTATACATTTTCTATAGAAACATTTGTTTAATATAATTTAACTATAACCTTAACCAGGATAATCTATCGAGTCATTGAAGAATTATTTATAACAAAAAAACATACATGTATACATTCACAAAAAAAAAAAAAAACAATTTATTATTTGAAAACTCTAACTGCATTAATCCCGTTATTTTTTTTAATAATTATCGCTATACTTTCCTCCGCAGTCTGTCCCGATAGTTGTAAGGACAATTGCGTAGATGACCACACTTGCTGTGATGAGAACTGCCTTGGCGGTTGTTCTCCCGACAATGTAAAAGAATGCATTAGTTGTCGCGACTACGCCATCTACAACAACACTTGCATCGAAAAATGTCCACCGAATTATTTCAGCGTAAGTTTAAATTTTTAAAAACAATATGAAAAGTAACCAAATAAATAATTAAAAAAAAAATAATTTCAAAAACTCTTTTACACCAATTACACAGTATTTGGATCGCCGCTGTCTCACAGCTGACGAATGTATTGCTATCGGTACTAAATTCGAGAACAATAGACCACGAATAATTGTGCCTTACGATGGCAAATGTTCGACACGCTGCCCGAATGGTTACAACAAAATTGGCTCGACATGTCAGGCTTGTGGGGATAACTGTGTGAATAAGTGTGATGGTGCGCTGATCGATAGTGCGGAGCGTGCGAAGGACTTCACTGGCTGTACGCATATTGTGAAGAATGGGCTCACCATAAGTATTAAGCGTGGAGGAAGTAAGTCGCTAACATTAAAATAATAAAAATTGCATATACATATACTCGTATATGTAAATTTATAATTAATTGTTTAATATATCAATATGTTATATTTTAAAGAGCATCTCATGGAGGAACTGGAAACGGGTTTGGCATCCATACAAGAAATTAGTACATTTTTAAAAATCCAAGGCACTTATGGTTTGACATCCTTGTCGTTTTTTAAACATCTCAAACGTATTAATGGTACTGAACTCAGTGAAAACAAGTGAGTGGCTGGCATATTAAATATGCTTTAAAATCAAAATATGAATGCAATCAATTCGTATTCATATATTTTTAGATTTGCAATCTATGCACTCGAAAATAATGATCTCGAATCAGTTTGGGGCGATAATCGTACTGTTGAAATCGAAAGGGGTCGCGTCTTCTTCCATTTCAATCCAAAATTATGCTACAATGAGATTGAGAAACTACTGCCGATGATGAAGGAAAATTCAACATTCGATAAAAATGAAGTGGCCAGAGATTCCAATGGACATAAGGGGTCATGTGAGTGCTTGAATATCAATATGAAATAGATCATACAACATATTCTACAATCTGTTTGATACAAGCGTACTTACTTCACTTACATGCTTCTCTGAATTCCAGGTAATACAGAATTATTGAATGTTGCTGTGTTAAGAATATCAAGTCGCGTTGCTGTTGTGGAAATCTCGAATCCATTGATATTTGACGATAATCGCACATTTATTGGTTATCAATATTACATCATGGAGGATAAGTATAAAAATGCCACCAAATATTCCCAACGTATATGTGATGATGGGTAAGAAAAATCCTTATTATCATTATTATTATTATTTTTTAATACACTGCGCCAACACTTCAGAGGCTTAAGCAGTGTGTCAGCAAAAATGCTGATCTTTGGAAATTTTTTAAAGAAAACTTCTCAATTGAATATTTTACAGTATCAAGGGTATATTTGTCTATAAATAAGGTATTTTTACATATATATATATTTTTTTCAAACGGAAATCTGGCATTCTTGACGAGATATGCGCTATCCCGCGGAGGTCCTAAAAAACGAGTTTCCATTTTGCTGTTACTTCCAGGAAAAAAAAACAAAAAAAGGCGTTAAAGAGGAGTGTTTGAATCATAAAGTGTCCAACGATTGAGGAAAAAAATGAAATCCCAAAAAATAGCAATATATGGTTCAAATTTACGTTAAAAATCTGACGGTATTTTTTATGCCTAATTTACAATTTTAATCAGACGGTTTCCGGCATAACCACAATGTTGAATACGATCAAACAAAAGTTTCAAATCCATCGGATGATTAGTTTTTGAGCTTCAATGACAGCAAATTTCGAAAACGCTGTTTCGAGAAAAACGCGTTTGAAAAAAAAAAATTACACTTAAACTTACATAACTGATCACGCGTTTTAGAATTACTCCGAAGTATGTTTTTTTTTTCTTTCGAAGGTATAAACTATTGAAGAATGTCAAAAAATCGATTTTTGAAAGTATCACACTGGTTAAGCCTCTCGAATTGTCATAATTCGAAAATATAAAACAACTTGTAAATTGAAAAAATGTTGATGTTTATATTATTTACATATGTTTTCTCTTAACTCTACTATTTCTATAGCTGGACTGAAAGTGATCCCACAAAGGATCCCCAATACATCTTCATAAATCTACAACCATACACGCAATATGCATATTATGTGAAAACATGGACTATATCATCGGAGAAACGTAACGCACAAAGTGATATACATTATTTTAAAACCAAATCTGCGCAACCTAAATTCGTACAAAGCTTAAATGCCTACGCAATATCTAGTTCTAAGATCGTAAGTAATATCGTAAACTGGTTTGGTGTGCCAAAAAAATATATAATACGTGTATATTTGTACATGGTTAATGGGTATTTCCAAAAAAAAATCAAACTGACATATTTAAATATGAAATCATTAATCGTTAATACCTTAAATTTAAAAAGAATAATTCACTTACTTATTTATAAATTTAGTGATAAAATTATATTTTTCATTTTTTTATTAACAATTCGTTTAACGAAAAATTGAAGGTCCAAAATTTTGTATTTAAACAAGCCGGTAAAGGCAACTTTATCACTAAGCATGTGTTTAATGACAATTTGTTCGAACCCTGGCCAGACTAACTTCCAAATATTAGAGAAAACTAATTTAAATTTCGTTCACACCTCGATAGGGAATTTCATTCCCTTTGGGTGTATTTTTGACATAATATTAAAAATATCACTTTCATACATATATGGTATATACATACATATGTACTAAGCAACACAGATTTATAAGAATGGAAAATTCGTTTCTCGGGGCAAAATTAAAAACTAAATATAAAAGCGATTTATAGATTATAGTCCGGTTCAGTGAACTTATGGGCTCTAACAATTGTTACCAATTTTTTACTGAAACGCTTTCGCTGAGGCAGAAAGCCTCCCATGCAGGATAGGGGTTCAACAATTTTCACGCGGTAAGGCATGCCTGCCGTAATAGATCCCGCGACAGTCGGATCTTTGAACCGGAACAACCCGGATTTTTATCCGGCGAAGGATTGTCATTCCCACAACATTCGTCGACAGTTCCTTGGGAAATATGTGTACGGCTACAACTACAGCAACAACATGCAAAAATTCAGTAAAATTTGCACCGAGAGAAAGCTAATTTGACATTTCATTACTAGCTAATTCTTACTGGCCTTTCTCACCGAAAAGGGCTTCTTAGGTTTTATGCTTACAACCAATCGGAAATACCCATAAACGCATTAAGTAAATATTTTAAAAATACTTTATAATTAACTTTTCCTTAAGGCTATTACATGGACACCACCTTCCAATCCGCAAGGCAATCTTACAACCTATCGTGTGCGTGCTATACTCGATAAACGCAGTCAAGTCTTAGAGGGACGTGACTACTGCAAAGATCGTAAGTTGTCTTAAAAAACATATATAATTTTTTATAAAATTATATATTTACCATACATAAGTGTATTAAAATTACTTCATAAAAAAAATATATATTTAATAGCTGCACAAATCGATAAAGATGATGATACAAAGGATCCTACACGCGAAAATCTGGCCGGCGCAACAGAACCGCCAAATGCTGCCAACTGTAAATGTGATGGCGAAAAAACGCCAAGTCATAGCGACGTCGATACTAGCGAAGCCACAATTGTTGCGGGCATCGATTTCGAGAATACATTGCAGAATTTCATCTATGTGAAGTATGTAAACCTTGAAAAAAAAGAAAAAAATACAAAGATAGCTGTTCAATACATGTTGCGCTTTGTTTGTCTTACAGAAATACCAAGGCAAAAAAAAAAGTACCTGCCAGCGAAAAGGAAGCTAAACGTCGGCGAAGAAGTGAAGGCGAACCCCAGGATAGTTTTCTTGTACGTCACATGCGTGCCATACCCGATAATTTTGAAAATAAAATACTCAAGACGACCACTGAGAGTGAGAACGGCAGGGAGGGAACTATTATAACCACCGTATCACCGGTTGAAACCACTACCGTACTTGGTCATACCAATACAACACAGAATAATAGCAAGGGTTTGGATCCAACTGGTCAATACTATGAGAGCTTCATACTCAACGTATCTATCAGCACTACCAGATATGAGTTTACAAAACTTAAACATTTCTCATATTACACAATCGGTGTTGAAGCATGTCGCGCGCCTGAATTGGGCGCCACGGAAAAGGAATGCAGTGATGTGCGTATGAGTTTTGTACGTACTAAAAAAATGGGTGAGTATTGAGAAATAATCGAATCTGTTTGATATCTATGAATTTTCATAAAATATAATTTACCATACGGCAGAGGGTGTGGACAAGGTGCAAAATTTGCGTGTAGGTTTGATGCAAACAAATACATCGAGAAGTGAGGTGCGCATAAATTGGGATCCACCAGATAATCCCAATGGTGATGTTGTTTCTTATACGATTTCCTATAAGAAATCGGAACAAGATGCTGTGGAGGAGAAACGTTGCATAACTGAAGTGAATTATCGCAATTTAACTAATGGCTACACGATGCCACTGCCGACAGGCAACTATAGTATTAGAGTGCGTGCGAATTCTCTAGCTGGCGACGGTGTCTACTCAGAAATCGTATACATTGACATTCCGGTAAGTAGAGTGCAACAACTTTTATTTGTATTTATGTAATTTCTATGATTATACATAAATGTAATTAATTATAATTATTTAATTATAGCCCGAAAAATGGTCCGGTGCTTTAATAGCGGGAATATGTGTTGCCATTATTTGTGTTATCCTCTTAATGGGTGGAGTTTATTGGTACGTTCGACGAAAGTATGCACCACCAAACGATATCAAAATCATTCCCACCGTCAATCCATACTATATAAGTCTACAATATGTACAAGACGGTTGGGAGGTGGAGCGTGATCGTGTTATACAATTAAATTCGCTCGGTCAGGGCTCCTTCGGTATGGTATACGAAGGTATACTCAAAGGTTTAGACAGCAGTGCTGAGGATACACCATGTGCTATTAAGACTGTCAATGAAAATGCAACTGATCGCGAGCGTATTAATTTCTTAAGCGAGGCCAGTGTTATGAAACAATTCGATACATATCACGTTGTTCGACTACTCGGCGTTTGTTCAATTGGTCAGCCGGCATTGGTCGTAATGGAGCTAATGAAATATGGCGATTTAAAGTCATATTTACGTGCACACCGTCCCGATAGTGTACAAGGTGATGAAATGCCTTTCAGATATCGTGATACAAGCGAACAACCGCCACCCTTGAGTCGTGTCTTTCAGGTTAGTTTTGTCTTTTTTGTTTTGTTTTTTTTTTTTTTGTTTTGCTCATACACGCCAATCTTCTCAATATTATAATGCTAAATAAATAAATAAACAAATTTTATGCAGATGGCCATTGAAATAGCCGATGGTATGACCTACCTTTCAGCCAAGAAGTTTGTACATCGAGATTTAGCCGCTCGCAACTGTATGGTTGGCGAGGGCTTGACTGTAAAAATCGGTGATTTTGGCATGACTCGAGATGTCTATGAGACTGATTACTATCGCAAGGGCGATAAAGGTACGAAAGCGCAGAGACTAAAAATTATTTTTAAATGGAGAAATGTATGTTAATAAATATTACAAAATCTCTTCACAGGTTTATTGCCCGTACGCTGGATGCCTCCCGAAAGTTTACGCGACGGCATCTACGCCACATCCAGTGATGTTTTCAGTTATGGCGTTGTGCTTTGGGAAATCGTCACACTTGCTTCACAACCATATCCCGTATGTTTTCTTTTTGCACCCTTATTAATATCGAATTCGAAGCGTCTAACCATTTTAGCTTGCAGGGTTACTCGAACGATCAAGTATTGCGCTTTGTTATAGAGGGTGGCGTTATGGAACGTCCTGAGAATTGTCCAGACAAAATCTATGAAATTATGCAACAATGCTGGGAACATCGGCCTTCGAAACGTCCATCGTTTTTCAAAATCATACGTACATTGTTGGATCATGTGCATACGGATTCTGGAGGTTATATTTCACGTTTTCGTGAAGTATCCTATTTCTTCTCTAATGAGGGTACAGTGGAAAACGAGAAAGATCAAGCAGGTGAGTTTGTTATTGTCTAACAGTATTCCGTTTACCACTAAATGCACACGTTTATCTATTACCTTTATTATATTTATCTATATGTATAACTTCCAACATTTTCAGAGAGCATGCGTACATCTGACGATATCTTTAGTGAGGAAAATGAAATAGACGATGCCACAACACCGTTGCGTACAGACGAATTCAATGAATATAAACTTAATATGGCCAATAATTCATCGGTAGAACAAGAAGGTGACAGCCCACTGGCCGCAGATGAGGAGCATCCCCATTCTCCTTATAGGTGAGGACAAGTCAAGCAACATTAAATTTGTTTAGGTAATTTTTAGGCTATCAGAACAAATTTCTATTGAATAAATACAATTAAATTAAAATAAAAAAAAAACACTTCTTTCGCACAAAAAACAGACAATTCTTCATAAAAGTAAAAATTATTAGTAGTAATTGATTTCGAATTTGATTTTTTACAATATAATGATTTTAAAAACCTCTAAATGGGTGTACAAAATATGTTTCCTTAATTAGAGAAAAAGATACAATAATTTAGCTTAATTGGAAATTGTTCGGTTATAGCCCAAAAATTACAATCTTATGGTATACGTATACTTACATATGTATATGTATATATATTTATAATTGGCGCTTTGTAACCTCTCACGGGATTTTCGGCCGAGCTCCTCCTCAAATTTATGGTTTTGCTTCTTGATGTTCTTCTAACAAATGGAGGGACCTACAGTTTATACTAAGCCGCCTCTGAAGGGCTGATGGTCTTTTTATGAGGAGCCTTTATTTCATGTCAAAAATACACTCGGAGGGGTTGACACTCCCTGGGGAGGGGCGACCGCAATTAGAAATTTTAACTTAATTTTTTATTTAAATTAATTTTCTATAACTTTTGGATGTTGGTCGCACTAGGGCCTGCCGAATGGCAGTACGCAATGCTAACCACTCGGCCACAAGAAGGCGTTTTTATGTTCGCGGCATGAAAAGGTTGTAGTTAGGATCGTAATGTGTACGGTGTTACATTTTTATTCGGCAATTAGCCTTTGAGCTATCGCCAACCAAGCCATATATTCGGGTGTGAAATATGGAAAAAATCGTATTTCGTGTGGTAATATACTTCCTTACCAGGCTAGAAAAATCATTTGCAACCATAATGAATGAGATGTCATTCGTTTACGGCGAATGTTGTCCTGGTCACAAGTGACACAGTTTATTTAAACAAAGAAGGGAATCCCTTGAAATAGTAGTATCGAGGCGAACATGCCTGAGCTTATCCGAAAAGTTGAAAAAAAATGTCGTAAAGAACAAACAATTTGCAGAAATGGTTAGAATATGCAATATAAATTTTCTGAATGATCATCTTGACATAATTAAAGTAAATTCAAGTTGCTAGTCGAGAATGCATGCGCCTCCGCAAAAACAACAGCGCATAGAATGTTCACATGCTAGGCCGCCCTGCATAAGGCGGGGCTCCATATTTTGGATCACCCAACCCACTCTACACTCCAGCCCTGGTCTCGAGTGATCGTTACTTGTTTCCAAAAATAAAAAATAAAATAAGGGTTTAAAAATCTAACACCCTTGGTGAAGTCAAGTAGGCAGTTTCGGTGTATTTTGAAGATAAAGAGAAATAATTTTTTATGATCGTATCAATAAGTTAATTGAAAGAAAACAATTTGACTTGATGTTTTTCCAACAGAATGGAGGGATATACAGTTTTATTCGCCCTCGAACCGCTGAGGAATTTTTTTTATTTCATGTCAGAAATATACTCAGAGAGACTCCCTGTGTCCATAATTAGTACAAGCTTACTACGATCTCTTTTTATGTAAACTGCAATATTACTTGTATATTATAGTCATCTGATTATTTGTGACGCATTTCAAACGCTTTTGCTATGTATATGTATGTATTTATAACATTCAAATATTTTTATTTCTATTCTATATTAAATATTACTTTTTTAATTGCTCATATACATATGTATATACATAAATTCTGAATTTCGTATTTACTTTATTGATTCTTGCAACACAGCCATAGCCTAGGCTCGGCTAACGTTGTCAGTAGCACACCGGATGGCCAATCTAAGAACAGCTATAATTTCTCACAAATGTCGCAGAATAATCAAACACTCCTCAGTTCGTTGCCATCCACATCAGCTGGCATTGTTAGCGGCGGTTCGCATTCTCAGTCACATCAACTGCATCAGCCCGGCATGCATCTACGTCAGCCACGCCAAAGTCAATTTCCCACTGGAGATGCCGCAGCCAATTATGTACTACCCGACTATGATCCACACACCACTTACGATAGTAAAAATGTGCGCAAAAGTACAATGGCCAGTGGCAGTGCCGAAACCGACGAACGTGGTTATGAAATGTATGACCCAAGTCCAAATTATCGTGAACATGCTCCATATGATCCGGCTCTAGATGAAGATGATTTTGATGGCGTACCATTAGCTGGACATAGTACCAGAATTGGCAGTGGAGGCCAACAACTATTGCCACGTAGTAAGCCACGTCATCGCATGCCTGTCATAATGCCAATGTCTAGCTCAATGCCAGACGAAATAATTGGTACGCCAATTTCTTCATCGTTACATCCATCAACTGCATCGGCGGCTTCATCGAATGCTTCGTCAACGAACGCCACAACGAGTCGCTATGCGGGCTTGAAAGCCGTTGCCGATAAAATGCGTTTGAAGAACATTAATCGACGCATCTTCAATCACAAACGTTCGGGCAGCAATGCCAGCCACAAAAGTACCAGTTCCAATCCGAATACGGCCACTTCTTCGAGCAGTAATTCGAATTTAGCAGCAGGTGTCAAAGTTGGACGCGGCAAAAGTATTAGCGGTCATAATTTGGGTACAATTGAAAGCGGTGGCAGTGGTAGTGGCAGCAGTTATGTGTTGCCGCGCTTTTTCACACCCACGACGGAAGCAAACAGAACGCTCACTAGAGATAATCCAAACTACCGTTTGCTAGATGAAACAGCAAACACTTCATGTCTTTCCGGTGCCAGTGGTGGCGCGCCAACTAAGAATACGAGCTACAGAAGACTGAATGAATCACTAAATTCTACGCTAACGCCAAGCAAAGCAGCCAGCACTAGCACTGCACCAGCTAGCAATATTTCTGCCCTTCCGCCTACGCGCCCATATACACAATCTACCCAAAACGCCAATTACACACTAATGGGTCCGACGGCTAATGAGCCAATCTTACGCACCACTGACAATCCCAACTATGTTGTGATGAATCAACCCGCCGCACTTAGTATGCCGCCCACACAAATGCCTGCCACAACTTCTACCAGTTTATCTACAATTGCACAAATCCACGATGACCCTGCCTATACAGTAATGGGTCCATTACCACGTAATCCAAGCAATAATGCATCTTCGACATCAACGATCGGCGATGATCATAAAGCTGAAGCGGAAGCTGAGGCTGAATATGAAGACGATGATAATGATGAAGAAGACGATGACGATGACGACAATGGTGAGCCGACTGAGCACATTAAAATGGAACTACTTGGTGCGCATCGACGTGGTAGTGACAAAGCACAACAACAACAACAACAACAACAGCGCAAATCACGTGGTACACGTAGTCGCAGTCAAAGTCAAAATAAACAGGATGAAAAGGCGGCAGCAACAAAGAAAAGCAGTTCGACAGGAGCCAGTCCTTCAGGCGGTTTAGCAAACACCAGTGAGGCTGGCAGTAGTTATATCAGTTTAATGCCAATCGTATCAATAGCGGCAACAACGCCAACAGCAACAACAACAACAACAGCAACACAATCCAGACCATCTGCGACATACTCACTGAAGGAGAATTGGTTGCGTCAACAGTCGCAACAGACACAACAACAACAACAACAACAGCAACCACCACCACCAAATGGTTTCATCGGCCGTGATACGTAGTATCAGGGGGTGAAGGCAGAGCATCGAAAGCGTAGGACAAGGAAACGTAGTACAGCACTGCCGACTTAAGTAAAAACAAATAATGCAAATAATAAGGAAATGCGCCGATAATGTGTACATACATATGTATGTGCATATGTACTCGTATGTATGAAACTGGTGTAAAAAAGTTGACACTAAAACCAATATGCATAGATCAATTGTAAATTCTACACATGGACAAGTGTAAAATGATTGCTGTAAGTAGATAGTTCAAAGTAAATGCAATTTTTTTTATTCTTTTTGTTGTTTTTTTTTTCTTTTTGCTCATGATAATTTTTAAGCGAATTAAAGTTAATTATATGAAGATAAATAAATAATTATTATACTGTACAATTTTATGTATATGTATATATGTAAAAATAAAATATATGTATGGTATATGCATAGCTATGTATACGTAATATATGTAAGCTAAACTTTATTTAGTCTAATATTGAAAATTAAGCAAAAAGTAAAAAAAAGCAAAAAGCAAAAAGCAAAAAGAGACGACGACGGCGATCATTTAGCCAATTATACTGTTTGTATGTAGTATGTATGTATGAGAAAAAAATTGTAAAACATACATTAAAAATAAAAATTGCAATAACATTTGACAACCACGTACTACATACGTACACATATATTGTTTTTATGTAGTATGTACGTATGTATGAGTGAAAAATTGTAAACATACATTTGAAAAAAAAAAAATAAAACAAATTGTAATATCATTTAACATCCACGTACTACATACGTACGCACACACACACACACCTAATAAATACTTACAAAATATCTGCGGCAGAATAAGAGAGAAAAAGAAAAAAAGAAATACAAATAAAAGAAACAATTTGACAAACCAAAAACAACAACAAAAAGTGAAAACTATATTTTTAAAATGATTTTTGCATCGATGTATGTATGTACCATATACTATACACACACACATACCTATATTTTTCAAAAGATTAACTCCATTAAAATTAAGTACTGTTACAACATTAACTTACACAAAGAAATCTTTCTTGGAAAAGTACTGTTTAAATTTTATATAAACATATTGTGCACACATATGTACGTGTACATACATACATAAATGCTATTAACTAAATTATGTATTTCTCTTGTGGGCACTTCGTTTTTGGAAAGCCTACATACATACATATATTTCCTAATATTTTTAGTTAAAACGTAGCCCTGAAATGAAAAAAAATAAAATAGAATAAAATATTAACGAGCTACTAGTTGACACTTTTTTTCGAAAATTTGAAATGCATAAATGTGTACTATGTACATATACCATATAAATACATACATTATATGGTGACATTATTCATCTTTTTTATTGCAAAAACTTGTACAAACACCCATACAAAATATTTTTTTGGAAAAGTTTCTATCACCAAAAACAAAAAAAAAACAAAAATTTCATGCAAGCAAAAATCAACAACAATGCAATGTCAAAAATATTTTTTTATTTTTTTTTATTTATTTTTTGAACTGAAAATACTTCAACGTTTTAACGGAAAAGTTTGAATATTGTCAGTTTCTAACCGTTAAACACTTTATAAACGACGTTCACATATTATATAATATACCTACATACAATTGTGTTGTGTATATTTTCAAAATTTATTAGCGGGTTAGTTTGTTTCACCTGTTTAAAAACGGCTAAAAAATAATTATAAATTAATAAGCACACTTGCAACAATCGGAAACTCCAGTATTTACGAGTTTTGAATGCTTTTACACTTTTGATATATGTATGTATATAGATAATTCAAAATTAATAATTAATCTGATTTTTTTTTTTTTTTGAAATTTTAAATATATTGCAAGGTTGATTGATGAGGCCTGCTTGACTAATAATCCATTTAAAAATTTTCAGTTAATGCAATCAAAAAAAGTTGTTAAGCATTGGAATTTCAAAATTACTGCTTTAAACGTTTTAAAAAAAGTAATGTATTTTTTTTTTTTTTTTTTTGTTTTTTTTTTTGTATTAAAACTCCTAAAAACATGGTATTGCATTAAAATATTATATTAATGCATTTTTGTGTCGCTCTGCTGAATCGTAATTAAAATAAACTTAATATGCTAAAATACACTTCGCTTCAATATTGACATTATTGTCAACAATTTCTAGCATACTGCATGTGTGACCATTAGAAAATTAAAAAAACAAAATTTAAAAAAATTAAAAATAAAGTAAAATTTCAAATATGACGCACTCTCGGAGATGATGTAAAAAACAAATGGCTGAATAATACTTAATATTATTATACAATACAAGGTATGAAATTTATAATAATAATAACAATAATAATAATAAATGCATGCTAGTTTCAATTTGTACGTACATATAATATATACATACATATATTTGGAAATAAAAACTAAATTAAATATTTTCTTAAACATTATACATACATATATACATAAATATTTGGTAAAAATTAATTGGAAAAATTAAGAAAAAACATTTCACTTTAAATTGAACGTAATTAAAAATTAAACTTATTTGTACTTAGAAATATGATGCTTTTGGCTTGAAAAAAAAAATTAAAATTATGTAAAAAAAATACGCAAAAAAAAATTTGTTTTAATATTCTGCTAAAAAACTAAATCCTAAATACTAAAAATATCAAAATTTAAGGCGAAGTAATCAAAATTAAGTGAAATTATTAGAAAACTTAAGCAAATTATATTAGGAAAATACAAAAAAAAACATATGTACATACATATGCTAACAGTTAATATGATGTATATACATATAGTATGTACGTGTATGTATATACAATGAAAAAGCAACTGAAAATAGTAAAAAGTTATACATTTTGATTAGAAACATGCCACTCGGTCGATTTATGTATGTATGTGTTCAGCCGAAACAAAAGGAATTAAAAGCAAACTTTTTACTAAACACGTAAATTCAAATTTGAAAACAAATTATTTATTAATATGTAAGTATGTATGCTTTACATACAAGAGTTCTCAAACTTCTAATTTCAAAATTTTGTTGCCAAAAACAAATTTGCAATTATGGTAAATCCTCATTAATTGTGAATGAAACTAAGCATATTTTCAAACGAAAGCTTCCGTACGAATAGCACTACACAACAGGACTAACACATATACACACGCAAACACACACACACACACACATACACAAACACACGCAATTGCATATATGATAGTTAAATGAAATGAAATGAAATAAAACACAAAAAGAGTACAAATTACATATAAGTGCAAAAACGAAGTAGTAATAAATAATAATAAATGCAGTGACAGTAGAATTAAGAAGATGAACATGTACATATGTATGTATGTAATGTAAGTGTAAGTGTGTACGATTTCTAAATAAGCACATATTTAATAGTAATAGAATTAAGCATAAAAATAAAAGCAAGTGTTAATAAAAAACGAAGCGTAGTATAATATGCAGACGTACATATGTACATACATACATACATACATATTTGTTTAAGCAGAAGAAGACGATAAATCGAGTGGTGGCATCAGGCGAGAGAGTCAGGCAAGCGTTATTATTTCAAAAAGAGAAAAATTATTTCGAAAAACCAAATTATTTTGATAAAAGAGAAATTATTTTGAGAAAAAAAAAATTATTTTGAAAAAAAAAGATTTTTCGAAAAAACAATTATTTTGAAAAAAAAAAATTCGAAAAACATATTCCAAAACAATTTGTTTTGAAAAAAAAAACAAAAAAACAATTTGCGGAAAAAATTTATTTTGAAAAAAAAAAGTTTAGAAAAAATAAATTATTTCGTTAAAAACATTTTGAAAAAAAAAATTATTCAAAATTATTGCACCGCCGTAAATATGAATATTTATTTCGTAATATATTGCAAATGGTAAATGCTTCAATAAGCAAATTGTTTTATATTGTTCTTTTTTTTAAATTTATTTCTTTCGCACGTCGATTTTTTTTTTTGCACTACATATTTAAATTTATTAATACAAAACATGTTTGTTATGAAAATTTATTTTTACAACTTTATGTTATACACAAATATCAAATCTTACGTATTTAAACAAAGCCTACACACCGCTAATTCTTCCATCAAACAACTAGACTACAATACAAAAACAAAAATACAAATTTTTAACTAAAGTGCAAAAAAAACAAACAAACAAATAATAATAGCAACAACAACAAGGAAAGGCAGAAAATATATATTATATTTTGGTTCAAAAACTGTTTTTAGTGATTTCAATCAAATCAAAGCAATAATATAATATTTAAACTTAATTTGCATTAATAATAATGTAAAAGAAAATAAATAAGAAATTTTACTCTTATTTTGAGTACGTAGCACCTAAAATAGACCAATTTGTTTCGTCTTACTCTATACACCATTAATTAATTATGAACTTAAATATGCATTTTGTAAGTCAATTTGAATTAAGTCATTCAAATTCATTAAATTATAATTTTTATTTAGGTTTAATAATTTTATAAAATTCTTGAAAATAAAATAACTGAAACAATATTACGTACATAAAAAAGTATTATGTTTGCGATTATTGAATATTTCCCCTTTTCAATGTCGGTAAGTTCACAATTTTTTTAAAAATGCGCATGAAAAGGTTCGTTTTTTTTTTTTTTTTGTTTTAAACTCAATCAAGCAAGCACCCTTAAGTTCATAAAGACAAACGCAGATGGAACTTTGGTGTCGCTTTGCGTTACAGATTTACTTTGACATCTAACGTACGCAACGCTAAAAGTTGGCCAACTTCAATGTTTTACTCGTTTGGTGCCTTGGACTGCGCAAAATGAAGCAGCGAATGGGTCTGGTAGTGAATGAGAGCAAGACGAAATATCTACTGTCATCAAACAAACAGTTAGAGGATTCGCGTGTTGACTCCCACGACACTGTTGACCGTCAAAAGTTCGAAATTGTAAACGATTTCATCTATTTTGCAATCAGCATAAACACCAACAACAGCTCTGCAGGAGTAGAGAGCTAGTTCTGTTGACCTTTCTAGACAGATTATCTACTACGCAGTTGCCTTGCATGTACCAGGTGTGTTAGTTGAAATTTGCCGGTTTTTTCGCTAAAGAAAACATTTAATTTTCAGAGGAATCTCAAAATTTTTTTTATTCAAAGTATTGACCATTGGTTTCTACACATTTCGCCCATCTCTCAGTCAAATTATGGATACCATTCCAGAAAAACTTTTTCTCTTTCGAGGCAAACCATTCGACGAGCCATTTTTCGACTTCTTCAAAATTAGCGAAGCACTGCTCTGCAAGGGAGTGTCCCATCGATGCGAAAACGTGACGGGGCGAGGTCTGAAGAGTACGGCGGGTGCGATAATACCTATTTCCCAATTAAGTGTTTTTAATGTGTCTTTCACCAGTTTAGCGGTGCGTGACGGCGCGTTGTCATGTTGCAAGATAACTTTGCCATGTCTTCGGGCCAATTCCGACCGTTTTTCGATCAACGCATGATTCAATCCGTGTTCACCGTTTCACCAGGTTTTAACAACTCGTAGTACACCACACCGCACTGGTCCTACCAAACACAGAGCATTGTCTTACGGCCAAAGCGATTTGGCCTTGCAGTCGATGGGCCAGCTTCACCAGGGGAAAGCCATGATTTTTTTCGCTTCGGGTTCTCAAAATAAATCCATTTTTCGTCCCCCGTGACAATTCGATGCAGAAAAGATTTCCTTTCGAATCGTTGAAGCAGCATTTCACAAACGGTTTTTCGATTTTCCATCTGTCTATCGTTCAGCTGGTGTGGCACCCATTTTCCATACTTGTGGATCTTTCCCATGGCTTTTAAACGTTGGCAAATTGCTCCTCGAGTCACATGTAGTGCTTCTGCCAATTTTTGTTGCGATTGGGTTGGATCAACATCCAATAACGCCTGCAATTCCTCGTCTTCGAACTTTTTCGCTGCATCAGGATGGTCATTGTCTGTCAAATCGAAATCTCCACTTTTAAAGTGACGAAACCATGTCTCACCTGTTCTAATCACTGGAGCATGTTCACCATAAGTTTCTACCAGCAACCGGTGAGCTTCAGCTGCTTTTTCCTTTTGATGAAATAAGAAAAGCAACGAATGCCGCAAATGCGAAAGAAATTCGACGTATTCACTGAGGTAAACAAATATGACGCTTTATTTTGGCGGAATGTGACTTGCGTATTTTTGTAGGTTAATGTCAATAGAAAAAAATTGCATGCCAAATCATAGAAATTTATACATATTGCTAGCGACATCTACTAGCAAAACCGGCAACCTTCAACAAACACACCTGTTCGAGGGCTAGTTCTGTTGACCTTTCTAGTCAGATTATCTACGACGCAGTTGCCTTGGATGTATATTACCTATGACCAGGGACACAAATCACGGATGTTGCGCTTACAGTCCGGAATTCGTTTGAGATCTCTCTGTACTTTATTGCCACCTTTGAGGTGGTATGATTGCATTGGAGAGAGAGTTAGGGTATCGTATTAGAAACGAACAATCATGAATCGGTTTCCGTTATCGCGATTAGATCCGCATGAAGGACGATACAGTAGACGACTAAAGAACCTACCTTACCATCTTTGTAGTTTATAGCCATCGGTGAAGATGGCTACAGATATATCCATCTATCCAGAACTGTTGCATTTTCCCATTCGTTTCCCTCTGGGGTTTTTGTTGAGATAGTGTTGTCGAAACAGAAGATGGAAGTGTATTCCACCTGTTCCAAGAATGAAGAAGGCTTTAGAATTCGGGCGTGTCCTATACAGTTCCTCCACAGCGGAGTTGCAGCTCCCCTGAAGTTTGCCGAATAGGTCCGACAGCGGAAGGTTAACGAGAATACTATCTGCGCCCAGCAGCACAGCAGCATAGCCCCATACCATTGCTAGTATCATTGAGAATTCTTTATTACCACCGAGGTTGAAGAGGTGGAGCATGGGCTACTTGAGAGGTCGGCAACCATCGATAAAGTTTCGAGCTCAAACTTCCAAACTTAGTAAGATTAAGCAAGGGGTTCTCCAAGGCGATGTCCTGTCTCGTCCATCAGAGGACATTTCATTGATCTCATATGCCGATGCTTGCTCGATATTGACGTTTGGACAGTATATTGATCACTTATATATGTTCGAAAGTAAATTGCTCTCTCACCGACTTTTCACACTTCTTCAATGCTGCAACCACCATCAATTTCAATTGCAATTGCCACAAAAGTACAGAGCCGCAACAAAATCCTCAAAGCGTTAGTCGACAGCAGCTGGGGAAAAGGCAAAGAATTGTCCGGTCGATTGCAAATTACACTGCTCCGTTTTGAACTCCGGGCATTAACGAGACGAAGATGAAGAAACTTCAAGCTCCGCAGAGCTCAGAGAGCCTTTAGGACCGTAAGAGGAAACCTTCTGAGGTCACCAGAACATTACTTGCCTAACGAAATACCGATACTATATGTTAAGGAGCTTAATGCTATGCTGTGTAAGCAATATCTGCTGGGATGCTACCATAGGCACATGTGGAAGGCATTACTCGACTCCATACAATGCCACATACAAAAAACGTTGGACAGGACGTCGTGCCAACAGTCTTTAAACGCCATTCACCGAGAGTCCGTCAATATCTTGTTGAACTCTATTCCAGTTAACGGCGTTTTCGCAATCCACTCATCACTGCAGATGAAGAGCTCGAGCTACCTCGGGAGAATCGTGTAATACTGACACAATTAAGATCCTACTTATCCAGAATTCGTCCTAACGTGCTTATCTAACCAACCCCCCCTTTTCCTCCGGCTTGAACCCATCGAAACAGCTTGCTTTCTGACCTGGATGACTCAGTCTAATAACGCCTGCTGATGGAATATGGAATGATGTACTGTGGGAATACGCTGGTTAGGTCATGCCCAGCGCCCGCTCCGAAAGTATTCAATGCGCTACCCGCCGTTAAACGTGGAAGAAGAGGAAGATCTGCACTTCGTTGGAAAGATCAGATGGAGAAGACCGATTGGCGCTGACCAGCCAAAAGAAGAAACAAGTGGTGCACCAAAGATGAAGAACGGAAAGTATGTACGTGTATGTATAAGGTTTTCCAATAAGAGGCGTTTTTTTTTTTTTGATAGCTTTTTTCCATCACGAAATCGCAAAGTAACCGATGTATGCCCTCAATCACTTCTTCGAGAGATAACACGGTCTTGAAACATTTCCCATAAAAGATTAATGATTTCGTTGTTTGTGTGTCACACGTAGCGCCGTTTTGTTGAAAGTAAACTTTGCTCAGATTAACACCAACCAATTCCGGCCATGAAAAATCTCTCGATGGGGCAATCCATTCACCGTAACTGTTGTTCTAGCATCATTTTCGAAAAAGTAAAGTCCAATGACCCCGCCGGACCATAAACCACACCCAACAGTTACACGTTGAGGATTAAGAAGCTTTTCAACAATAAATCTTAGGTTTTCCGAGCCCCAGATGCGACAGTTTTGCTTATTGACCTAGACTTCGAAGTGGAAATGGGTCTCATCAGTCAAGCTGATTTTTCGATGAAATTCCTGATCATTTTCATGCTTTACAAGGATCCACTCAGCAAATTCACGACGTTGTTGGTGATCGGCCGGCGTGAGTTCTTGTGTTAACTGAACTTTATAAGCCTTAAGAGCCAAGTCTTTATGCGTATTACGGTGTCTAATGACGTTTGTGGAATGCGCAATTCCAAAGAACGACGAGGAATGGACTTACCTGTGTTTTCTTCAACACTTCTGACAATAGCAGCAATATTCTTTGTTGTTCTTGAGCTTACTTATTTATACCAAAAGCTCAATTTTTTCCACCCATTTCTGTACCGATCAAAGTTTTAGCTTTACGAATAGTCTCTGCCGGGTTTTCACCATTTTTATAGTGAATTATAATAATTTCAATGCGTTGTGGGAGCATTTTTTCTTTCCATTTTTCTCACTGGCTTGGTTTTGACGTGTCAAATATCAAAAAGTTTGCAGCTTCAAAAGTGACATCTACCGGAGTAGCAACTCTTATTCGAAAACCCTTTATGTTAAAATGTGATATTTTAATTTTAATATTTTATTTGCTGGTGTACCTTGCAGTGATGGAGTACGTAAGCGCGAGAAAAAATCAATACATACACGGTGTGTCCCAAAAATAACCGAACTTTTTGGATATAAAATAGTAAAATACACATTATATTATCTTTGAAAGTTATTACGAGTATTTATTCAAAATAGGTTCCATTTGACTCAACACAACGTTTGGAACGATCAACCAGCGCATGCATATATTTTTTTATGTCATTTATAGAAATGTTCTTCAGTACCTCGGTTACGGCTGCTTCATTTTTTTAAATTTTTTTTTTTTAATTTTTTAAACTTCAATTTCAATTTTTTTTCAAGTTTGACACAAAATTTTATATTTGCTCTTTGTTCCATTTTTTTTTTTTTTTGGAACCATTAGCACACTTTTGATTTTATTGAAATGGCTGTCACTTTTACATCTGTCATCCGATTTACATGAAGTCAGGTGCGTTTGAAAGAGGATGAATGTATCTTTTTAATGTTGCAAATTTTCAATAGATGGCGCTGTATGTTGTATGATTTAAATATAAAGTTCGGTTATTTTTGGGACACACCGTGTACGCATATATGTATATATATATATACGTGTATATATTTTTTTTTTGCATTACTTTATTCATATGCGCATGTATGTACGTATGTATGTATGTATGTATGCAAGACAATTCTTATAATAATCACGAATTTCATATGTTATTTAATAACTATTTTTATGCTTCCTTACATTTTTTATTAATCAACGTTTCGTTTCTCTCTTTAAATAAATATTACATTATATTATTTTGTTTACTAGAAACTAGCGACTATATTTCAAAAATTTCGTAACAGTGAATAATAATGAGTTTAGTAATATATGTAGGTATACACATATGTATTAAGTAAAATGTTATCATAATTTTATATTTAATATTGCAACGTTTTACATTAGCGATTAGTTTAAACTTAATTGTTTTCCATATAGTTAATTTTATTAAGGTGTATAAATACATTAATTTACATATGCATACGTGTAGGTCCGAGGCGTATGGCCCGATCGGGTTTTTATCGTTTTATTGGAGCTTGGAGCTGGCAAGCTGGCAAGCTGTGCGTTATTATGAGAGAAAACCAAAATATCGGTATCGGTAGAGTTTCAAACTACAGCGGTCAACACACTTCACACACAGTTATATTTATGTATGCACCTATTTATATTTGTACATATATTAATAAATTTTTTATGCTTTAACAATTTGATACCCAACAACTGTTCGGGACTTTAGACTTACTCTCACAGCAAAAACGTAAATATGCCTGGTGCAAGTTTCCTTTTGAACAACTCGAAAAAGGAGCAAAAGAATTTGATGGCATTTGCATTATAAATATGTAATTTACCGCTTAAAAGGTTACTCTGTATTTTCTATCAACATAAAATATTTGCATACAAATTATAAAAAAAAAAAGTTATTATGAACACGTAACATATTGTATATATGTATGAGAAATTGTCGAAAATGAAAATGAGCAATAAATAGCAACACAAAGAGTTATACACAGATATGTAAATTATTAGAGTCAGAAAGGGAAAATTTACTTAAAAAAAAAATGTTTAAAATCGTTTGTTTTAAAACATAATTTTTTTTTTTTTGCCAAATGACGAATTTTTAAAGGATTTTATCCAAGAAGTGGTGTTATTTTTGACATTTGAAGCGGTCATTTTTTGACGTTTTACATGTAAAAACTCCGCCAGTAATAAAAATGGTACGATACACGCTTGAACAACGTATTGAAATTATTAAAATTCACTATCAGCCCTATTCTGAATAAAAAATCACCGAGAGTTTTCTCACTTTTCCCTCATCTCCTACCATAAATAAAAAAAAAAAAAAATTGCGGATTTTTTCTCTTTTCCCTTTCCTCATATTCTAAACAAACTTGGAAAAGGAGAAAAATTCGCCATATAAAAGTTTCATCGAAAAACCATGTTGACTGATGAGACGCATGTCCACTACGAAGGCTAGGTCAATAAGCAAAACGGTTGCATCTGGGGCTCGGAAAACCCAAGATTTATTGTTGAAAAGTCTCCTCTATTCTCAACCTTTAACTGTTTGTTGCGGTTTATGGTCCGTGGTGGTCATTGGACTTTACTTTTTCGTAAATGAGGCTGGAATTGGTTGGCATTGAGCTGGACAATGTTTACTTTCAACGCTACGTGCCACACAAGCAACGAAAACATCAATCTTTTTTAGCGAAAAGTTTCTTTGAATATTAAAATAACACATCTTATGAGGAAACACTTGCATATCAAATGTTCTTTTTAGAATAATAAAAAACGATTTTGAAAAAAACAATTAAGTTGGGTCCTTTCTATACTAGAATAACGTTTGTATATGTGCATAGCTTAGAGATAAATAAATTAAACAAAGTTTTTACAAAACTATAATTTGCAGCACTAATCATTGGCAGCCATGCGTTCTTTTACTACAAGCCACAAGCTTTTCTTTATTATTTAAGCTTCTCATTTTTAACAAAGCTTGTTTTTGTTTTTTTTTTGTGTTTTTGTTTTTTTGTTAGTTAAGCTTTTCTCTTTTTTAAGGCCTACGAAAATTATAACAGGTTTAAGTAATCGCTTACATTTGCTCTATTGTATTTTTTTAATAAGTAACCTTACATATATGTATATTTATAAATGTTGTTCTTTAGTTTTTATTTAAGTAATAGTGTTATTTTTTTTACATTTGACTTCCACTTTTCACGTTTCTCAAAAAAAAAAAAAATATAACACCAAACGAGAATATACATACATATAGGTATTTTGAGTACCATTTTGCTCTTTCTTAATAATTTAGTGGTTTTAATCTTCAATTGTCAACTGTGAATTTCTGGTTGTACAAATCAAATAACAAAAAGAGTTAAATTAGGTAAAAAAAAGTATAATTTAAAACTAAATAGTTTACTAGCCGCTGACTTAAATAAAAAATAAAAATATTCTGCTCACACTGAAAACATTTGCGGTACATACGTGTAGGCTGGCACAGACTGTGTTGCCGTAAATTTATTGTAAAATATAATATTTTGTCTTCTAACCGTGCGACGTCACGTCAATGTGTAAAAAATATGGCTTTCAGCTATCAATCAGCAAAATATCACCTATTGACGCTTTACTCACGCAATAAAATTTGTATAATTTTGTTAGTTTATTATTGTTACAAGCGTGCAGAACAGCACAGTATGCAACACACAATCATACGTAACATTGCTTTCGTCATGGTTATTGTTGTTATTGTGTTTTTCATGTGCGTTAATGCTTGCCATGCACCATACTGTTTGCGAATTTCATAAATTTTGCAGGAAAGCTAATAGTTTAGTCTCATAATTTTTGTTGGATTCCAAATTGCGCAGTGAATGTCTCTCCTCGGGAAATACATGGAGATCATACGGTTTGTTAGCACGGTTCAAGGCCGATACCAACTGAGAGGTATGATAAAAGTGTACATTTTCATCGATGAGACCGTGTATGAGCAAAAGTCGATTTTCTCTAAAACAAAAAAAAAATATATATATATATATATACATATATTATGTGAACGGTGTAGCATTTGAAAAATAAATAAATATAAAAATAAAAAATAAAAATAAAATAAAATAAAAAATAAAAATAAAATAAAATAAAAAATAAAAATAAAATAAAATAAAAAATAAAAATAAAATAAAATAAAATAAAAAAATTAGATAAAATAAAAATAAAAAATAAAAAATAAAAAAAAAAATAAAAAATAATAATAAGAAATAAAAAAAAAAAAAAACTAAATAAAAAAATTAAATATGGCAAAATATAAATAAAAATAAAATTTAAAAAAAAATAAATAAAAATTAATAAAAAAAAATTAAATAAAAAAATAAAATAAAAATAAATAAATAAAATAAAATAAAAAAAAGTTAAATTCGGTGTGACCGAACATTAATTAGATACCTTACTGTTCATTTTCTGCTGTTATGCCTGTTATCTGTTATTAATTAGGCAAAAAATAGTTTTATTCAGGGCATGTTTTGTTTCTGTTGTTGTAGCTGTTCGCTAACCCCCCTTAAAAGCATACTAGATTAGTTTATGCCATCGAGGTCATCTAACAGGATATCCAGAAAACGAACTGTTTCGACATCTCCGGACCACAGTGAAAAGGGAGGAGATGAGCTCGTTTAAGAGGACATGCAAAGAGGTGGTTAGTGTCGTGCGGGACTCATTGCATGTAGGACATACATATGTACGTTGGGTCTGTCAGGGCCAAGTCTAAATAGCTAGGAGGTTAATCTCCTACAATATCCACGAGGCATATTTTATATTGCCTTGTAGTAATGAAATGTTTTAAATGATTTTTGAAATAAACGATTTCTTTTATAATTGTTACAATTAAAAAATCATTTTCCAGTATTTTTAATAAGAAAAGATATCTTGGCTAATGGACAAGGCTGGAAAGAGTATTCAGACTTTCAATGTTGTGGTTGTTGTTGTAGCCGCAAAAATTACTTTTTGGTGAATGTGTCAGGAGTTACAGTCCTTGGCCAGATAAAAACTTTCAGACAGCATTCCAACAGCAAACCTAGTACCTAAAAGCATTCCTAACTGCTGCGAGGCTATATAAATACTTCTAAGCAGCTGAAAGTCAGGGCTTACTGGCACAATAGTGTAGCGTTACCCTTAAGCGTACGAATAAACTACTAATAGACTGCGTAATACCGCGCCTGACTTTCACGAAGCTGTTGTCAGCTACAATAGAGGCGAAAGGCTGGAGCTCTTCATGCTTCTACACATGGCTCTAAAATGAACGAGGGAGTACTTAAGCCCCCAGAATACTGCACCCAATTAGAGATAAGAAAGTCGCATAAGCTACCAAACTAGTATCTTCCAAGCCGAAATATTTGCTATAAAAATGACGACAGAGCTACTGCAATGTCAGCTGTGGTCGCACTATGTAGAGGCGTTTCACGTACTGTCTAAAAGCAAAAGAGTTTACATTTACTGTGTGCAAGGTCCCACGGGCATAGCTGAAATAGTTGAGAACTGGCTAGGGAAGGTCTCTGTTTATAACAGGTTGTAGTATTGAATCTTCCAGTTCAGTTTAGAGAAGTGAAATAAAAGTAAGAAGTAATACTACTTCGTGAGGCCAATAGACTCTGGGAATGCTGCAGAATCTTGAAAACTATGTGTAAAACATATGATACTAAACTTACAAAGTTTGTACTATAAATTACCTAACGTTACTTGTTGTTTTAAACGGGGTTAGGTCGCCGAAAGGGTGACAGCCCTTGGCCAGAAAAAATCCGGGTCAACTCCGGAGCGTAGAACCGACTGTCGTGAGAGTTGTACAATCTGTAAAGAGGCCGGATTCCACACTGCTGATAGGACTGTCAACGGGGCATTGCCTTTTGATGACGTCACACGCTCTTAATACAGGTCCGACTGGGGACAACAAGTGCAGATAATGTAAGGAATGTGTGGAGACAGTGGAGCACGTAATCAGTGAGTGTGTAGCATTCGGCAGAAATAAGGGCCAGAGCAAGTACTTCAATTTTCGTTAAGAAAAGTAATTTTCGTTAAGAAAAGTAATTTTCGTTAAGAAAAGTAATTTTCGTTAAGAAAAGTAATTTTCGTTAAGAAAAGTAATTTTCGTTAAGAAAAGTAATTTTCGTTAAGAAAAGTAATTTTCGTTAAGAAAAGTAATTTTCGTTAAGAAAAGTAATTTTCGTTAAGAAAAGTAATTTTCGTTAAGAAAAGTAATTTTCGTTAAGAAAAGTAATTTTCGTTAAGAAAAGCAATTTTCGTTAAGAAAACCAATTTGCGTTAAGAAAACCAATTTGCGTTAAGAAAACCACTTTTCGTTAAGAGAACCACTTTTCGTCTATGTGAGACCCAATGGGTCAGTAAATTCAAACTTAACCTAACCTATAATCTTGCCCGTTTGCAATGAAAAAGTACTATAAAATCTAAGATTTATATGTTCCAAGTCCAATAAATAAATCACAGATTTTACTCAGACAAACAGACATGGCTTATACGATTGCGTGTAGATTCCATCTAATAGTTTGTCAGGTATAAAATCTTTTTAACTCATAATAAAAATATAATGTAAAATTTTTAATTACTCTTCGGGGAAAGCGTGTACATAGTTCAGCACTGAACCTGCCGTATAACCACGTTTATTGTTCAACGGCAAATCCATATAGCGTTCCGTATACCCCGTGTCGTAATATTCCCAATTTGTGACCGGCGCTCCAGCAATAGCAACCTTGAAGACATCTGGATACTGCACAAGTCCCATTAGGCTAAGGTAGCCGCCTAAAAAAAAACATTAATAGTTTTTTAAATGTTTTTTTTTTCTTTAAATTACACGCACCATATGACCACCCATGTATAGCTACACGATTCATATCAATGTAACCTAAGCTGTCTGCCAATATGCGTAATGCATCCACTTGATCGTTCAGCTCCACTTGACCCATACGGCAGCGTATGTGAGTTTCAAACTTCAGTCCGCGATGCCGGGAACCGCGTGAATCTATGCATATAACACAATAGCCTTGTGCCGCCAACATATGCATGCGCAACTGATGTTTACCCTTGAAAATTTATATAAATTATTGCACAAATCAAAATATATCTTCAATATACCAACTTTAAATGTATTATTGACAGTTTGCACTTCAGGACCACCATATACATTAAGCACTGTTGGGTATTTGATGCCAACATGGAAATTATGTGGTTTGAACACCATGGCATATACAATTTCGCCCGATGGCAATTGTGGTCGATAGACTTGTGGACAATATTGCGGTTCCGGTTTACCGCCCTCGTGTATGTAGCCCATCAACGACAATTGTATACCATTGACACCTCCATTCTGGCATGTTTGTGTGACACGCATCACTTTGCTCGACGGCAATCGCTTAATGTTACAATAGACTTGCAACATCAATTGACATGTCTATAGGCGAAAGAAAAAATGAAAAATTATATTGTTTAACTTAAATAAATCATAGTTCAATGCGGCACCTCATTAAACTCCACTTGATATGAATAGCCGGGTTCCGTGAGCAATCGTATGTGTTCTGGACGCTGCAAGCTCACAACGTATAAGTGTTTTTCCAATGGCGTATCGCGCAGACCAATAAAGTACACTAGCTGCTGCACTTTATCCACCCAAATGTTGCGATGTAATACCTCCCATTCGCCAGAAGTAAGTGCAACCTAATTAAGAACAATGATAATATGTAAGTGTGATATTTCTATGGCAGCAAACACAGGATTTTTACTTTGTTAATAATTCTTGGATGCAACATCACGTATTCAATAAAATCCGTATGCATATCCATATTCACGGACGTGGCAGAAGATGTTGAATTTGTTCGACTATTCATTTCAAAATTATTACTACTGCCATGTAAGTCTTTATAACCATTTAGCGGTCCTGTACTCAAGCTGGATGTGACAAGATACAAATGTCTGAAGCCAGTCTCTTCAGAAGCCCACAAAAACGTTACAGTTGTATCAGTGATTTCAAGAAAATAAAGCAAATCATGCACATTGACCCAAGTATCCGAGGTCTGTGAGTAAATGACCTATAACAAAATTATGTAAAAATATTTTTTGTAATAAAATGTCGGCATGTAAATGTTTGGAGAAATACCTGTAGCGGTGAAACTGCTCTGCAATATGGACTTTTCCAGCTATGGTCAGCTGAGCCCGAAGGTGATGATGCCGAACTGGTGTATGTTTCGCAAAAATTATCCAATGGGATAAGCACCAAATCTAAACGTTGCTGTTTACGGTTCATACCCTGCATCCAAACGCTATAAATACATACATATATTGGCAAATAAGAACGGAATAATAAAGAATCTAAAAATTTTACTATGCTATAACCCTCAAGAGATATGTTATTTAAATGACAACTCACTAATTAGAATCAGGCGTCCATCCTACTCGCACTATATACTCCAACCAAGGAAATACAACCGAAAGCGAATATGGTAAATCCTTGATGCATACCTCGCTAATTTGCAATGACTCATTTAGAAGGAATTGTACTAATTTTAATTTTGACTTTGCGTTAGGTGTTCCAGCGCGGGGAAAACGATATTCTTCCATTTCGCCAGGCATTCCTTGTGACGATGGGAATGTGTACAGGCAAACATCGGATTCATCCACCTCCTCGTACACGATGCGATATACACCATCTTTAAATGAAAGTAAATATGAATTTCAGCCAAATGTAAACAAAAATCTGTTGCTTGTAGAATGGAAGATAATAGAAAAAGTACCGATAGTGTAGGTTGTATGCGTAAAAGACTTGGTCACTCGAGCGACAGTGATTTTCCGCGCACACACTTTTCACACAAACAATGGTTCTATAGTTTTAAGTCGCATGTGAAAGGAAGTTTAATGAGAAGCAATAATTTTTTGTTAAAAACCCACTTGCGGTTTTTTTTTTGCCAATGCACTGACGTATTTAGTAATATTTTTGTACTGAAAAAAAATTTTTTTTTTTTAGATATTTATAGGGACTCGAACAAATTTTTTGATTACTAATAAATTTAAACATTCTATTTATAATTTGTATCTGGACGAATAGTTTCTTTCGTTCGTTTATTCAAAAATTCTTATTAAACATTTTTAAACATTGCAATTGATGCAAAAAAATTAAAAAATTCAATTTTCGGACGGTTCATTAATGTACATATGGATGTATGTACACGTATATGAGGATTTTCATTATTGACAATTTATATGTATATAAATTATTTACCATCGGACTGCGGCTGCCACCAATAACCCTGAAAGCGACTAAACTCCTCAAGCATTATGTAAGATGGCACTCCCGCGCTGAGTGGATCGTCCGCAATGGAACGACGGCCATCATGTGCGAAGGTCAAACGTTCCTCATGACCGCTTACCGTATGTGTTACCCATATATCACTACCACTTATATATGCAATTAAATCCGAGTTTTGTGGGCATATTTGTGGATCTAAAGCCGCCCATTGGGGACATGTCCGCAATTGTCTGGGAAATAACGGACTGGTCTATAAATGAAAAAATATACAAATATGGTTTTAGAATCCGAAGAAAAATGAAGATAATAAGAATAAACTGTTATTTGGTAAATATACAAAATATAATAATAATATGTGTATGTATTATCTACATGCCTTACCTGCACATACGTATGTATGTATGTACAAAATAAAATTAAACAAAGGCAGTAAAAACAAAAATCGGCAAGTCACTACGCCGTACCATAAATATAGACATGTGTTCCATCTTATCACGAAAAATTGCCGTAGTGCATTGACCAGTAACAATAATCTTTAAAGAATTCATAGTAAAATCTATGTATATACATATAAACACATGTGTAAATATCATTGTGAAAAGTAAAATTTCAACGATCCCCGAGCTCTTCCTCCAAATTATTGTGAGCGCCTTGATGTTTCCCGCCACCCAACGGCCGATGAATTTTTATGACGAGTTTTTATTTCTTGCCAGAAATACACTCGGAGGGCTTGACATTCCCTTCTGAGGGCGGTCGCAATTAGAAAAATTATTTTTTTTATAATTTTATATGTTGGTCGGACCAATGCTCGAACCCTAGCCCGCCGAATGGTAGTACGCTCTGCCAAATCACACGGTTTTCACGGCCGTTCACAAACATTTTATGACGTCCCATACATAAATATGTGCCAATCAAATAAAAAAAAAAAACAAAACTTAAAAAATTTTGTTATCATCATCAGTAAAATAGAGGCTGAACTACAAGCAGTCGAAATTTATACACACATATAAAATTAATTAATTGAAATCGGAAGCTTTATTAGCAATTAAAATCACAGAAAACTTGACCTTTGGACAGGCAATAAACAAAACTATTAGGCATATTATATTTTAATCTAAAATACTTAATTGTTTTATTTATGGTATTGCTCTGTGTTGATATATAATTAATATATTTATTAATTTATTGCTAAATTTCTAATCAAAGTAATTTCTCAAAGCAAACAATAACAACTTGAATTATTCCTAGTTAGATAGGGAAAGATCAAATATTTTTACGTTTTCTATTTTATACTTTTATCGCGAGTTAAAAAATAATATTGATTAGCGTTTTTTTTGTTTTTTTTTTTTTTGTGAAAAATTAGTATTGCACTTACATTATACCCTGTATCAAAGCATTGATACAAATCACTAAAGCAGGGGAATACGATTTTCCCACTTGGCTTGTGTAATTCAAAGGATGTTATACCCCATGTTGACAGACGTTTCCTCTCCTGGAGTAATTGAAATTCTCTTGACCATGGATTAACACCTCCGCTGGCACACGCAACACTTGACATAGGCTGTTGTAATACTATTTTCCATTGAAGTCTAAAAAGATATATGGTTGGTTACTTTTTGGCAGCTAATATAAATTAGAAACTTTATCGAACCTCTTGTTTTCATTATTTGTTAGAAAAGATGAGGGTAATATCGGAGATGATGCATGAGAGGACGATGGTGACGGCAAACGACTGCCTATGCTCCCAGCGGCATCTTTATCTTTTACATGCGTTGATCCATCGGTAGTGGTTATGCCAATAGTGCTGCTTATTGTTATGCTTTCTGTTCTACCATTCATCTCTGTATTGAGTGAATCACTTTGTACCGTTGGTTCTTCTGTAGCATTCATATTTATATCTGCATAAAGTAATGTTGTCTCCCAAGCATTTGGGGGTGTACTGAGAAAGTAACAACGGACTCGGCCATCAGATAAAGTACGGAACTGTATATTTGATGGCGACATGCTAGATAAATTTATTAACCGTTTGCGCATGTCATTGACAATTGCTTTAATCTCCGACCAGGTCTTCTTTGGCGTAGGTGCTGGTACATTTCGGTCATCGTCTTCATCATCATCCTCACAATCATCGTCATCATCCAATTCATCCATATTAGGTGGTGTACCACTTGTTGGTGAGCTCAGATGATTTGAGAGAGCCGAAGCAGCAGCCACCACTTTGGCAGCGGCTTCTGCAGTAGCCGCTTGTGCAGCGGCAGCAACCGTGGATATAGGAGATGGTAAAGAATTGAAAGCCATTCCTATAGAGGAGTAGAAGGCATTTGCGGTCGAGCTAATACTGCTCGGGGTACTAACAGCGCTTTGTGTTCGATCACCAGATACACGCGATGTAAAGCCATCTAAGAGATTCGCTAATGATGATGTAGTAGACGCACGATCCAATGGTGGGGATTGCGATAACTGTGTCAATGGGTTTATAGGTATAACAGCACCGGCGCCTGTCATTATGGGCGAGACAACACTTCCATTACCTTTATTTGGGCTTACAATCCCGACAGAATTGTTAATATTGCTACTATGGTTTGTCAATATTGCGTTGCCATCGCTGTTTGTGCTACTTAGCGGCGTGATATTGACTCCTGAAGATGTAGTAGTGGTCGATGCTGATTTCAAAGAATTTCGCTGTTGGCGCAGGGATGTGTCCATTTTAATTTAAATGGATATAATTTTTTGGTACTAAAGGATGAAATTCTTTGCTTTTTGGAACGTTATTTCAACATAAATTTTTTTCTTAGATTGTTCGTCATCAAATTACATACGTTCGTCCTAATACAATTTAATTACTACTATATAATATGGCAACTTAGTATTTCGAGTATTATTATCTTTGTAATATTTCCATAATTACCACTGTTTAACACTATGCGTGATAATTTAATTTATCACTCAGACACTTCGGCATGTCGTATAGTCTTTTGCAATTAATTAATAAAGAAATACATGTATCCTAATTTAATAACCAATGTCTCTAATCAAATTTTTAAATAATTAATTGATTTTTCTTTTTGTCACCCGAACTTCCTTTAAATTCATATAAATATATATATACAAACATATGTATAAACATATAAACATAAACAATGCGAGTTCACCTGCGTAAAACTTAAAATTAGCACACACATTATTCGTTTCTCGATTTGTTTTTCTTTGTTTTGATGAGGATCTCTGATACCCAGTTTGAAACAATGACATACATTCAACTCTACCACTTCCAAAAAAAAAATTAAATATACAAAATAGATCTCCGAAACATTTGCATTACAGAAAATAGTACAAATTGATTACTTCTTTACTATTACCTGCCCTATTCCAAATATAAAAACTTTGCCTAGTCACTTTTGCAATAATGAGAGACGGAATATTTTGTACGACATACGATTTAATGCATTCTGATGCGTTGTTACATTTTTGTTATTGCTACAGATGCCAATCATCTTTGCTGCTGCTTTCTGTCCGTCCAGTAAGTCAACTGTTGTCACCCTGACAGTTGGACTTGTTTTCATTAAGTTGTTTTTACCAATGACAGTTGTTCTGCTTTATTCCAATAAGTGAAAGCAAACAGTCGAATAACACGAAGGCATTGTACATATGTATTCAAATGTGTAAATCTGAAACAAGATCCAAGGAAATTACAAAATTTAGTAAAACACACCGACGAATTTCCTTATTTAGAAAACCCGTGAAATATTTATGCGAAAGTAATCCTTCGCCTATCTGTTCAGAACCTATTTGTTTCCAGTGAACATATATGAACGTAGGAATGTCCAACAACCGATCCCTTTGATATGCTTAAACAATAACCATTTTTATTTTTTTGCACACTTTCTCACAGAACTTCTTTTGCAAATTTCACTTTCATGCCATTTTCACTTTATTTTATCCGAACTATTTTAATTTTTATAAACCTAAATACGTCCACAATTTAATAATTGCGTATTTCCAGTTGTTTTTCACTTGGACTGCCAGACTACTTTAATTTTTGACACTAGGGATTATCTGATTTAATCCAATCACAATAGTTGCTCTGACAAAGAACGTAAAGTAGTATGCTCCAACACATATCGTAAATATCTGAGAATGAAAATGCAGAGAGCATTATGCAGCAGATCAGATCATATATTACTTGCCCTGCCGCTTAAAACATGGATACACTAGCAAGCAGATTCATTCTAATCTCCCAGCTTCTCCTTCAAGCCACCAGACTAATATACGTCGCCCAAGATAAATTTATAAAAGTTTAAATTTCTCTATCAAGTAAATATTTTTTCTTCATTAAATTTTGCTAAATTGCATGAACAAAATAATAAGCCAAGGCAAATTCACTTTGAAATAAGCCATATTGCTACAAACACAGCAACATTGGGCGAATTCAGGTTTTGACATTTCGTATGCGTAATTTTTCTTTATAGCCAAGTTAACAATAGAGCACCAGTCGTTTCTTCTTCCCTTATTTGTGGCGAATCCGAGATATCAACATGATCTTTCTAACGGATTTGATGCGGCTGATAAGTTTTCTGCTGGTTAGCTAAATACCGTAAAAGCAGGGTTCCGGACACTTTTCGTTATAAAACAAAAAACTACCCTGCAAGACGGAGGTAACCATTTCGGAACTAATATCGTAAAATTTTGCTGCTTTACCACTACATCCACAAAACTATTTTTTCCTTCCCATAGACAGTTTCTGTAGTAAGACGAGTACCATATATCGATAACGATTGTCTAGTACATTAGAAAGAAATGTATGTATACACATTTTCAAATATGGCCTTTGAAAATTTCCGCCATTTACTTTTTGAACCGAAGACGCTAAGAGGTGAGATGTGTTATTTTATAAAATATAAATAAATTTGTAAATAATAATTAATTTTTATTTTCTTAATAATTTCTTTATTAGCTGTAGCAGAGTGGGAGCAACTTTAGATCAAGAAATAAGGTAAGATAACAACATATGCATATGTGTATATGTACGTACGTGCATAAAGACGAATGTGCGCATATGTACATATGATATTTACATTTTATTTTTGGTTTTATGAGAATAACAATATTGTTTATTTCAGCGTTGTTCATCGAATCAGCCACCACAACACAGCATTTTATTTGGAAAAAAAGCAAGCTTCAAGTGTACCTATTAATACGAATATCAACGTCCTTCAGAAATAATCAAAACGTAAGTTTTTCATTTATTAATGTATATGTATATAACTTAGTGCGGAAGTGTTAAAATTAAATTTAAAAGAAAGTTTGTTAAATTGTATTTAAGTTTAATCAAACTTATTTAAAAAAAAATTGGTTTTTTTGTGAAAATTTGGCATTTTTGTTGTGCATGCGCCAGTCATACACATATGCGGGTGTACAAATTGGCAATGTTTTAACAAACGTTCTTTTTATGTTTAAACATTTAACTTAAATTAGTTAAAATCATATTTAAAATAAAGTTTATTTAAATATCTTTTAGTTTGATGTAATTTATTTAAAAAAAAATTATTTTTTTGTGAAAATTTTAGCTTTTTGTTGTGCATGTGCCAGTCATACACATATGCGGTGTACAAATTTAGCAGTGCAACAAAAGTAAATTTTTTGTTTAAACATTTAACTTAAATTAGTTAAAATCATATTTAAAATAAAGTTTATTTAAATATCTTTTAGTTTGATGTAATTTATTTAAAAAAAAAATTATTTTTTTGTGAAAATTTTAGCTTTTTGTTGTGCATGTGCCAGTCATACACATATGCGGTGTACAAATTTAGCAGTGCAACAAAAGTAAATTTTTTGTTTAAACATTTAACTTAAATTAGTTATAATCATATTTAAAATAAAGTTTATGTAAATAGCTTTTAGTTTGATGTAATTTATTTAAAAAAAAATTGGTTTTTTTGTGAAAATATGGCATTTTTGTTGTGCATGTGCCAGTCATACACATATGCGGATGTACAAATTGGCAATGTTTTAACAAACGTTCTTTTTATGTTTAAACATTTAACTTAAATTAGTTAAAATCATATTTAAAATAAAGTTTATTTAAATATCTTTTAGTTTGATGAAATTTATTTAAAAAAAATTTAATTTTTTTGTGAAAATTTTGCACTTTGGTATTGCATGTGCCAGTCCTACATATATCCGGGTGTAGAAAAGCAATGATATAACAAAAGTTCTTTTTTTGTTTGAATATTTAACTCAAATTTGTTTAAATGAGTTTTGGAAGGTAGTTTATTTAATTATCTTTTATTTTATGATATATATTATTAAAAAAAATTTATTCTTTCGTAAAAATTTTACATTTTTGTTACGTATGTACCAAGCATACACAAATAATGTATGCAAATAGCTATGTTCTTTGTAAAGCTTTTATTGCGATTAATTGTATTATATTAACCGGTCGTATATGCTAGCAATAAAGATAAAAAATCAATAAAATACATCATAATAATTATTTTTTGTATATTTCAGATTCCATTGGTATACTTCTTCTTTACTGGCGTAGATAGCTGTCACGATTAAGACCAAGTGAACAATGCCGCCTGTTCAGCCAGGTCTTACTAAGCATGATATTTCTAACGGAGTGGAGGTCTTCCTCTGAAGCGGCTGTCTGAATATTTTAATTACTCTAAATCTTATTTTTAGTTAGTCAAAATTCTAGTACCATTGTCTATTAAGTATTAGAAATGAATGTACAATTAATTTTGTTAAGCATATGTATATGTAAAAAGAAGTTAAATTAACATTTTTAATTTAATTATTTGATAAAAACAAACTAAATTTTTAAATTAAACTTGTAAATATGTAAATTTTTATTATTTATATTTTTAATAAACAAAAATAAACTTAAAAAATGATATTTTTCATTTTAAAGGAAATATAGGTAAAAGGTCAATAGTCAATATGAGTAACCCGTCCGATAACAAGCGCATTTGTTTTAAATAAGTCACCGGTGACAGGTCCGATAACAAGTGCATTTGTTTTAAATAAGTCAACGGTGACAGGTCCGATAACAAGTGCATTTGTTTTAAATAAGTCACCGGTGACAGGTCCGCTAACAAATGCATTTGTTTTGAATAAGTCACCGCCCATAGATATGCTAACAAATGATTATGTTTCCAACAACACATGGGTAGCAGATACGATATCATGTACGTTTGTTTTCAATAGCCAGTTGCTGCCAGATCGAGTAACATACGTGCTTGTTTTGAATAACAGATGTATTACAAATACGGTAACGAAAATATACGAAAATTAAAAAAGGCGAATATATGTCGCATACCGATAAATACAATGCGAGTGAATGAAAAAGAGAATCACACGTACGTGAAACAAAGCGGGGAAATTTGTTATTTTTTTCCCACGGCTAGAAGAAAAGTAACAATTCAAATAACAAATGCACGTATGTAAAGTAACAGGCGGATAACATGTTAGGCAACAGCTACCCGTCTTGCAGGGTAAGGAGCACTAAGCAAAATTTAAACAATTGTTGCATCAAATTTTTTCTCTTGCAAAATTATCTTAAAAATATAAAATTTATAAAACCTATACAAAGCTATCGATCGGGTATCGGCTAGAATTATTTCGACTGGAAGCCATCGATACTATAACTTTCAGCAATGATCATTCCTACATTTTACTGATAAGCAGCTGTTTGTTTAAAAATAGATAACTTTTGCAATATACTTGGCTCAAGTCAAAATAAGCAATTTTTATTATACATATACAGAGCGCGTTGTGCTCTCATTGTAAAATTATTATGTTCAGTTCATTTTTTGCTATATCAGGTACAATATTACGAAGAATGTCATCAGCAAGTTCATCTGAAAAACATGGTTTCGTTGTTAAAGGAAAAAAAATTCTTGGAGCAGCGCTAAATTACATGTATGTGAAATACTTTAATCTAGATGTATATATGTACATTAGGACCATTTAGTTACTTAACTAAATTAACTTCTTTTGTTAGGGATATTGTACGTGCCCGCAATGTTCCTGTACCAACTGAGCCACTTCTGTTTCTAAAACCCACAACAACCTACGTTATTGAAGGCAAACCGATTGTGGTACTTGAATTAACAATAACATCAATATGAATTAAGTCTAATTCTTGCGTATAATATTTTTAAGATACCCAGAGTATTTTCGAAAGTGGCACACGAGGTTGAATTAGGAGTCATAATTGGAAAACAATGTAAAAATATCACCAAAGAAGACGCGCTCAACTATGTTAGTGGTTATTGCTTGGCGCTTGACATGACGGCACAATGTAATTTGGGCTTAGCGCGAAAGAACGGCCATCCGTGGAGCTTAGGTAAAGGTTTTGACACCTCAACGCCAGTATCGGGTTTCATATCAACAAACGAGATTAAAGATCCTCATAATGTGCCACTTTGGTTGAAAGTGAACGGAGAACTTCGTCAGCAAGGAAACACAGCAGATTTAATATTTAAGGTAGATGATCTTATCGCCTACGCTTCAAAATATATGACACTTGAACCAAACGATCTTATTTTGACTGGCACACCCGACGGTGCTTTAGCGGTAAAAGGCGGAGACATAATTGAGGCTGGCATTGGTGATAGTGTAAGGATAAAGTTTATTGTCGTTGATGAAGATGTCGAGAAACCTAGTGCATTGTAAAAGACACACACGTGTAAAAATAAATCAATTACATACAAAGCTCAAGATATGTTGCATTCTAAATTTATCTATACATACACCGTTGCAAGAAAAAATAGTTGTAATTATTACATTGTTATCATCTTATTATATTAAAGTTAAATTGTTATTTCTTTATGGCGCTTTAGCGTCTCGATATGATCCATAACAGCAATAAGTTCACGTTGAATATTGGCACTTTCTAGGACGAAATCCAAACTCTTTTTGAAGAGCTCAGATGCTGATCGTAGACTACTAGGTGGTAATGAAGTAAACCATTGCATTGGTTCAACGAATTCCTTTCCTTTATCAACAGTATGACGTCTGATGATTAAAAAAAAAAGATTTATTTTTTTACCAAAAATACTTGGTATCGTGGCACTTACATTGATGTGAACTCGACGTTAGACATTTTCGTGTCATTCTTTTGCTGTCCCACTTGGCAGAGCGCTCTGAATGTATTACTGTTTTCAGTGGGTAACTGTGCTGAACAGATCGTTTGCGAACCCTGAATATAACGTGTTTTCGCCAGCATTAACTGCCCATTTTTCATTAATCTTTCTATATTTACTCGACACACCGTCTGTTGTTCTATTAAATCGAGCATTTCTAAATATAGGGAGTCGAGCAGATTCCCAATATTTTCCTTTGTGGCTGGCATTATGTTCTCTGAGATATTTGTATTCTCTTTGATCACTAATTAAAAATTTTACTTCAGATTATCAGCAGTTCAATATTTTAGTTTAGATGCATTAGTATACGCATGTCAACAAATCATATGACTATTAATTTTTGTTCCATCAATAACAAATGCAACGTAGTTATTGTGACCTGAACATTTATTGATTAAGGCTGCCACTACAAGGTTTTGTTACACTTTGAAAAACAAAAATTATATATAACGACATTCCCTGCCGTGGCGACCGCAATTAGATAATTTAACTTAATTTTTTATTTAAATTAATTTTCCATAACTTTTGGATGTTGGTGGCACCGGGATTTGAACCCGAGCCTTCCGAATATCAGTACGCAACGCTAACCACTCGGCTACCGCGGCCGCCAAGTTATATAAGAGAAATAATTCTTAAGCTGATCGGTACATGAAAACAGTGTAACGAATTTTCCCAAATCCTCGGATTGTTAAATGAGAGTCACCAAATTTGTTGTGCAATTCTCAGTTGTAAGGAACTTATCTCTTATTACTACCGACGTAGTTTACAACTATATTCAGTTTCACACCGATGTGTCGCCAACGAGTTCACTTTGTAACTTATGCACTTCTGTGTTGGCCGCTCTCTTATATGCCTTACCGATTGCTCGTACTGAGCTGTGGAAATTTCTTATCTGTTCTTATGAGATAAAGAGACTTGATACTTGCGCTCTAGAACCTGCTATAGATATCGGTATCTCTTTTTCATCTGCCCTCCGTCTAGGTCGGTTCGTCCCGATCAGACTCATTTAAACCGACCGATATCTCATCAGAAACAGTGTATTTGGGTATCCCAATCCATCCTCAAGTGCCCTTCCGAGGTTCGGTTGAATCATTCTACCCTGCCATCTGATTGGTTGTTCGGGATTTCTGAAAACACAGTAACACACCCATCTCTTGGAACACCGCCCATTCGAAATACCTTCCATGGTCAGAGTGCAGTAGGGAAACCGTATCTGGCAACCCAATTGGATGTGAATGAGTCCGCTACAGGTTGAACTCCCTTCTTTAAACTGGGTAGCCCTCCGGCCATTCGCTAAAGTATTCTATGACCACAAGGACGTTATTGCTTTCAAATCAGCTTTATCTATTCATTACTTTTGAGTTTCGGCGTTAGCTGCGATGTACTCCTTCCAGTTTAAAATCCATACCGCAACCGGTTGACCACCACCAACTCAATAGAATTAGAACTACTATTAGATTGTAGGAGCATTAGCCACCTTCTCTTTTTCACACTCGATGCAAACAGACAGATACGTATATCAACTATAGAACGTTGCATTGCTACCAGTATGCTTTTGTAATTGAATTATCTCCTAACGAGTTATCCATTTTTCCGATTTCAGACCTACATGAGCCGACCTGACTTGGAAATCTTGCAACCCTTACTTAGGAAAATGTTTGTTGCAATCCACCAACCCTGGTAGTTCCGCTACCCCTTCCCTATAGACCGGCTATAGTAGGCAACTGTCTTCTCCTGCTTACCAATTATCTTTGACTTTTTTTATTGGATTTTGGTACCTTTACAATGTAAGAATCGTGTACATTTAAAGACCTCAACTTGCAATTAATCAGGTATCAATATCTTGCACTCACCAACATGTATGTAGATCGTTCAAGTAATTCGTGCAATGTGCAATATTGCTAAGACAAGAACATTGTAAATATGTTTCCTCTATTTTTTATGCAATTACTGTAAAACGAAATTTTTTTAAAGAAATGAAAGTAATTTTGGAAGAAGTCTTTTTCTATACGTATGTCCGTAAAAACCAACATTTACGTAGTTTTGCCAAGATAATCTACCTACTCGTTATTCGGCAAGCGGACAATGTAGTATTATTCTATTAAAAAATGGTCGGTTTTTGTTAAAAAGAATAGTAGAAGTATACAATTGTAGACCAAATACTATTCTTCCGACACTGAATTGCTTCAGAAATTGCAAAACAAATTATAACTATATCCATGATTAAGCAACGAGTTTATTTTTAACTACTTATCCAGTCGTTAAACTTACTGCAAGGATAAATATGAGTGTTTCAAAGTTACTTTTACAAACAAGATTTTTTAAATATTTCGTCATTTACATCAACGCTGAAAACCCCTGAACTCATCAAACCAATAATTTTGCTTTCATTCGTTATAAATCAAATTGTTTGGTTATTTTTGTTAAACACACAAGCGTTTATTTCCAAATACAACGGATCCGTACTTGAAATCTTAGTTCATTTTATCTTTTAAGGTATTTCATTTATGCAAACAATATACTTGGTCAGTTAGTAGCACTTTTACATCGTAGTATTTCCAAAGTTGTAATTAAAGATAAATGGTTGAAATGCTTGTTTTGTTGAAACGTTTTATTCTTTGTTTATTAAAAAATTAATAATCGCGCTGACATCTAAATATACTACTGCGGCTTCCTTCTGAAAGAACAACCTGTAAACAGAAAAAAATGTTTGGGTGATAAGGTATTAATTATACTATTTCATATATATTTAAAACATACCCTCAGTCAGTTTAGCACGTCCACCTGTGGGTTGGCACAGGATTGTTGCACATCCCGCGCACACAACAACTCCTTGTGCATGACTGAAAACTGTGGTAATTCTGTAGCAGCCGGGACATTTGACGTCCATGAAGTAAGAGTTAGGATGTTGCACCAAGCGCTTCAGCTTGTGCTTACGCTTCTCTTCAGCGGGCAATGGGTGCAGTAAATCTTTTGCTAGCTGTAATTTGAAACACAAACATTAATAGTATAGTGCTAGAGGAACAAGCAGTTTTAGTTTGTGTGGCAAAAATTGCAAAGTATTTCTAGGTTATGTTTATCATAATTTACACTGCTGCGGATCGTACAAACTTTTGTATATTTGTAACATATTTTGCACTATTTAAATACACCTTTTAGTATAGGGCATAGTTTCTTCACACACATTTAATTAGCTTTTAACATTAGGCTTATGCATTTCGTAGCCATGTGTAGAAGCACAAACACATGAACCATATCTTTCAACGAGCGTCATTCACGTCGATTTTCCGAAACACAATATGGCTTGTTTTGCTTTAAAATTTCGCAAAACATCTGCATTTTTTCAAGCAAATAACTTTAAACTATCATGAAAAACCAATACTTATTTTCACTTTGCAATTTAAGGCCTTTATTTGATAATTTTTCATTGAATTTGACACCCACCGGCATGTTTCTTCTTTCACAGCTAACACGGAAAAGGAAGAAAGCAATGTATGAGTGAAGTTAGCTATAGTTGTATATATGGAAAGACATTTCATCAGAAGAGAATGCTGCCAGTATGTTTTTGAAAATGTTGTTTGTGCATTTACTTGAATTATGTATATATTTTTCTTTTATATATCCAAATATTCAAAGAAGAAAAAATATTTGTTTTTTAAGTTTATAAGTATAGTAGAAATGTAAAACTTCTACTAGCATATAAAATTATTTTTCTTCATAATGTATTAATTTTTGAATGATAGGGCAGCTTTAGTTATATGAAGTTAAATTAAATTGTGAAATAGAAAATATTTTTGCAATGATTTGAAATTATTATGAAATTGTTATTGTGAAAGAAAATAAATAATTAAAGAAAACGAACAAATCTTGTGAACTAATCTATGAATCATGTCTCACAGATAATTAAGTTATTACGTACATATGTATGTAAAATATTATTTCATTTGGTTAACAAATCTTGATTGCCTTCTATTTCCTACAGGTGTATGAATTTAGAATTCGATAAGAAATGGAATGATTCAGTATTTTATTTTAAAATCCGTTAATTATATGAGAAATAACATTCCAATTTCGTAGCGACATCTTTATGTGCGAGTTCAACAAATGTCAAATAATTGACAGCTTTGTCTGGTATGGAAAATGCCGAAAGTGGAAAACGCCGCCACTTGCAAAATTTTTTCCAAGCAGAATACATGGGATATATTGCCAGTGAGATTGTGGAAAAAGAAGGCAAATAAAATATTGTTTTTATCCCAGCAACGATTTGAGAAAAAATTGAATTTCAGTGCATTTGACTTAATTTTGTGAAAATTTTGTAATTGCTCAGTGCCAGTGGCTATAGAAAAAATTGGGAGGAAAAGGCAATATTTGCGAAGAGATTGTACCCCAAATAAATAGTTGGAGTCTACCGGAAAAATAAATAAAAAAATAGTGCGCTGGTGTCAGTTTAGTTGAAGACCACAGACAATTGTTTGGTTTTATACTAAAAATGTACAAAACCAAAAAAGATGTGGATGCCCATGTGCGAACTGCACTTGCAAAAGTGCGTTCTGAGACTGAGGTAAGTTATCAAAAAAACTACTGTGCGGAGATTAAACGTTTCGAATTGTTTAGTATAGTCTACATAATATAATCAAAATGAAATGTGTATAAAAGTCTGAAATAAAATTTCCCATTTATTTGTGTCGCAATAATGCGGCGCCAACTTGCTTATACATACATACTTAGGCATATGGGAACGTACGTGTGAGCGGGGTTATAGCTTTTTTGATGCAATAGGCTAATAAACCAATAATTTATAAATATCTTGTTGTACAGATCGACGTACAAAAGAAATATTATAGAGGCCTGTTAGTATTTCTCCAGGATAAAAAAATAGTAAAATATTCGCATTAAATTGAGGTTATGTGATTTTTTTTTGGTTCTTCGTAGTGATCGTTATGAGCCGATGATTGATGCTTGTAGTTTAAACAACCCAGAGTTGATTCGGTGCACAAATTTCGGCGCCTTTTCGAGGATTTGTAGGAAATGAAAAATATAGAATTGGCATAAATGAAATAGATTTGTATAAAATTCTTTTCAAAATATATAATACAAAATTGGTTGTACGATAGTTGTTAACATATTGATGACAAACAGTTAACTTTATTTTTTTTTCATACATATATTTAAAAGTTTTATATTTTATTTTTTATAGCGTCAATTACGAAGCTTTACAATCGCCAAACTTTACTACAGAATAAGTGAATATGCAACTGCTGAACAATATCTTTGCTCATATCTCAGTGTTAAGGAGGATAACGATCAGGCGCACAAATTACTTGGTCAGTGCTATCAACGCCTCAAAAAGTCCGATAAGGCACTACAGTCTTTTCAGCGGTCCTTGCAATTAAATCCCAAACAGCCCGATGTTTTGGCAGATGTTTGCCAGTTACTTTTGGAAGACAAAAACTTGAACGTTAACAAAGCCAAATATTGGTGTGAACTGGCTGAGACTGAGAAAATTCAACATGATGCAGTTTTCTCTTTACGTTTAAAGTTGATGAATAATGAAAATCTGGAAACAAATCAAGTAGAGGATTTAATACAGAAGGAAATCAGCGCGAGACCTAATGATGTGCACCTACGTGTGCGCCTTATGCGTAATTACATTGAACAAAATAAATTGTTGGATGCATTCAAGTATGCCTACAATTTTGAAATGAGCCAGCAAGATAAGTTCACCAGCAGCACTGAATGGTACAATATCGTATGGTTGGTGCTAAACAAATATGAACAGATGCCAAATACGAAGAAAGATTGGGAGTTTTGGCTGTTAATGATAATTTGTTTAGAGCGGCAAGTGAATTTAAGTTTTGGGCTCACAACGACATCTGTAAGTGGCGGTGCAACCGAAACTGCGAACTTACTTTTCAATTTAGATCAATATCTCTTCAAAGCGACACAGTTGTCGGATAAACTGTGTGCTCAGCGTGAACTGGTTAACCTGTTTCTGGATCATTACCGGGGCCAGATGTTAATTTATGCTGCTGCTTTAGTATTTAAACGTGAAATTTTACAAAATAAAAACAAATGGAAAGAAACGGTCAAGATTGTAGCACCATTGTTGTTACTGGCTTTTCAAACTGATGTACCGGATAGCCGGGAGCCTTGGATGAGACATTCCGACGAACAAGGCAAACAATTGATACAGTTATGGAGTCGTGAGGGCTCTTTTCGTTGCGCACAGGTAATACTTTATAAGAATTGAATTTTTTTCTTAAAAAAATAAATTTTTTTAGAAACACATATATTATATTGTAGTATGTATGTACATACCTTATACATATGTATCGAAGAAAATGTTCATATTTTGTTTTTTTTTTGTTTTTTGTTTTTTTTTTTTGTAATAATTTCTTTAGGCTGGACGTACTTTACTGTCATGCATTGTCGACGAATTGGCCACTAATAAAGAGAATGCTACACAACAAGTAAATAATTTTTTCGGCACCAACCCTCCATTATGGACCAATAGCGATGACTTTATTTCGGAAATACGGCAGATCTGCTCTGATAAACATTGGCGGCGTAATGTGTTTGCAGTGTTGTACTGCAACAGTGATCAGAAGGTCAAAGAACAAAGCTCTTTGTTAATTAAAAGCCCCAAATTATCAGAACCAGTTTTCGAGTTACCCACTTATGCGGATGTCGAACGTCACGAGGAGGCTGCACAGTACTTAAAACCCCAGTCCTTAGAGCATATGGTATACCTCTGTCTTGCAAATGACAATCTGGCTTATGTACGAGCTAGATATTTCAGTGGTTTGAGCTTTTCGACACAAAACTTGGCTTTTTGTGGGGCTGAGTCATTAAATCAATTGGACGTTGATACATTTTTGTATGCTGCTACCATTCAAGCAAAACGTACATTACAAGTTGAGCGCCAAACCTTTGATAATTACTATTCGGGTAATAAATGTGCCACTGGCCGCCCGCGACTGTTGCCGTTTGTCAATTTACAGGGTCAGTTGTGCACTGAAGAACAAGCCAATTGGTGGACAGCTGCCTATAAGGTTTATAAAAACTTAACCAGCGATAATTTGGCCGAACTGCGCGCCAACTTACAATTTGGCATCGAAGCGGTACGTGGTATTAATGGCCCGAAAATTGATATGATTATTGTATTCAAGTTAGGTCAGATATTCGTGGCTCGCGCTCAGGATATTGTCAAGCCTGTAGAGAAATCATTTTTAGAGGCACGCGCAGAAAGTATTTATAAGTATGGATTAAATATGGTAAAAATGAACAATAAAGGAGTACTAGAGCCTTTCCGGAAATATTTTAAGTACGCCAAAGCTAATACTTCCATTGTAGAGCGCGAGGTTACAATTGCTGCTGAGGATGCAGTTTCATACATAGCTTCACGTTATTTCAAAAAGGCGGAATATGAAGATTTAATTGAGGAATTGGCTGGTATACAATTGCCATTTGCTACATATTTGCAAGCTGAAGCTTATCGTAAATTGGACGAAGCGAATAGAACCCCGAAAAAGGCTAAACGCATGTATTTAGATCGTGCAAGTGAATGCCTTAATCAGACATTAAACTTGTTAAAAAACAACGAAACCAATACTGATCATCCATTAAATTCTATAATACATACTGAATTGAAGAGGTTGCAACAAGCTACAATGAAGTTCATAAATGAGGGCAGCCCCGATACTGGCCATAACAACTCAAGCACTTACGAAGACGCAGAAGGCGACTTCTATCATGGCGGTTCCATATCTGCTACGCCGACAACAAATCGCTCGCGTCGCGAAGCAAATGCATCTGCATTAATCGCTTCTGCGCGTAACAGTGAAATGGAGAATTTGGTAAAACAAATGGCCAATACATTGACTTTCGTAAAAGAAGAGCTGGTCGATACAATTAAACCAGAAATGCTTTCAATGCGTAAAGAAATCTCATCACTTAAAGAGAAAATTACCGGCCTTGAAGAAGCCATGAAACGTACGCGCATCTCATCAAATCCGCCATCTCGGGATGATGCCTCACATGTACTCGATGACCTCTACATGATCGAAGATGCATTGCAAAATCAATTGTACCAGTCGCCTGCCCAACCACCTATAAATGTTGCCGGTAACATATTTCCTAATGTTGCAAACGGCCCCAGCACACAACCTCCTGGTGGCGTGCATAGTCCATTTGTAGCAACACAGCAGTCGCAACAACAAATGGCACAACAACGGAATTCGATGCACTTACCGCCGAATGCAATGGCTGCCGCAGCTTACAATAGCCCAATGTTTAATCCTAATTATCCCATGGGTTATTATCCGCAGCCTTATATGATGCCACAACCACCCGCGACACCTGGACCAGCTGGCGGTATATTGGGTAAGTAGTTGTATTTCAATATTAAATTTAACATAAATTGTTTCTATTACCGCTGTTAATTAAATATTAATAAAACAAAAATTTTTGCAGGTCAACGTAATCCGATGCCCATGCCGTATATGGATGCTAATTTAAGTTTCAGTATGACTCAGTCTACACCGTTATTGCCAGCACCTCCCCAAGATGGCAGGCCCAGCAATTTGTTCAGTATTCTTACTCAACCTCAACAACCACCAACTGTGCCACCGCAACTTCCATCACAGTTGCCGCAGCTGTCAGTGCCAATGTCGATTGCTCCATTCACACCATCAATTACTAGTAATGCTCCAATAAACACTCCGATCATGGGCGGCTTTGCATCGGCAGTTTCTGTTCAAACAACTTCAACAAGTACTCCGGTTCAATTCAATAAGGCACTCAATAATCAACCTGTGGAAAAAGGACCTCCAGCTAATGTTGTAATCACCAGTTCCGATCCCTTGCCAAATCCAAACCGGCCAGCTTTGTTGGCACAACAACCGACTTTAAGCGTTACAATACCTCCACAGCATATTAAGCCCAGTCTTGTTGCAACCACGGAAGCTGTTGGACAACAGATGCCAACTCAGCCAATCGCTTCACAGGCTGCTCCTTCCTCCTCCGCTACGAATGTTAATAACGCTGGTAGTGGTGGTTTTGCAGGTTTTGCTTTCGGCAGCAAAGCTTCAGACACACAATCACCATTTAATCTTACCTTTAGCAGCACTTTTACCACACCTACGTCATCAGCAACATCAATATTTAGCGGTAAAAGTGGCAGTTCTATTCCGCCAACAACTACGATTAGTACTACCACATTCAGTTTTAAGCCGCAAATAGAACAAGCTCAAGCACAGGCAACGGCTGCAGCTGTTGAAAATAGCTCTGGCGAAAGTGTCACCATATTGAACAAAACATCGGATAGCTTCGCAAGTGATACTAATAAGAGTAGTACAGAGGTTGAACTTGAATACGACCCACGTCCGGACTTCAAACCAGTAATTCCATTACCAGATGAAATCGAAGTTAGGACAGGTGAGGAAGATGAAGAAGTAATGTTTTGCTGTCGAGCCAAACTCTACCGATTTACTGACAAGGAGTGGAAAGAACGTGGCATTGGAGATATTAAGATACTGAAGAACAAGGAAGGTTTTTCGAGAATTCTTATGCGTCGAGATCAGACCCACAAAATATGTGCCAATCACAAAATCACCAAAGAATTAATACTAACTACCCCGTCAAATGAAAATAAAGGTCATATTTGGGTAGCGAATGACTTTGCTGATGAAGAGTTGAAAATGGAACGTTTCTTTGTTCGTTTCAAGTTGCCAGAGTCCGCTCAGAGCTTCTACGAATCATTCAAGAAGGCACAAAAGGAAGCCGAAGAATTAGATAGTAAAAAAGAATCAACTGTTCCGACCGAAGAAAAGGAGAAGGAGAACAAAGATAATCAGCAAATGAAACAACCGCCGTTCGGCTTAGCCAAGAGCTCAGTATCAAACTTTGCAACTAGTACACCGGCTACAAAATTCAACACCGAGAAGCCAGCTGCGACTACGCAACCATTCGCAGTTCCAACATCAACTGCACCAAATGCTTTGTCAGCCGGCGGGGTTTCTAAAACACTTTTTAGTGGTTTTGGTACAGCAGGCGGCAATATTCCTGCTTCGACAGCTGCAGCAGATAATAAAAAAGTTGAGGTATCAAAACCCACTGCTTCACCATTCGCAAATTTCACTTTTGACAAAAGTAGCGCCACTACTACTGCTGCTGGTCCCACTACAGCTACAACACCATCGCCATTCGCTAATATCTTTAGCAACTTGGGCAAACCAGTAGCCACTACTTCATCACCATTTAACACCGGAAATACGCCAATTTTCCAGACACCCATTGGCAGCAGCGTCACCACAGCACCAGTAGCTACGCCCGCAACAGCATTAAACAAATCTAATGCTTCTGATACCGAAGATGAGTATGTTCCAACAGCCACATTCAATCCGGTAATACCATTGCCCGATTTGGTGGAGGTTTCTACTGGTGAGGAAAATGAAATCGTGTTGTTCGAACATCGTGCCAAACTTTTGCGTTTCGATAAAGAGGCTGGCGAGTGGAAGGAGCGAGGTATCGGCAACATAAAGTTGTTACAGGATCATGACGATGTAAATAAAGTCCGTTTGGTAATGAGGCGTGAACAAATACATAAACTTTGTTGCAATCAACGCATATACAAAAATACCATCTTCAAATATGCTAAGAATTCTCAAACGGCATTAACTTGGGCTGGCCAGGACTTTTCGGAGAATGAACTAGTCACTGAAATGTTGACGGTGCGCTTTAAATTACCCGAAACATGCAAACAGTTTCACGAGGCTGTGTTGAAAGTGCAAGGATACATGAGTGATGATGCTGACGAGGAGAGCGTGAAGGCCGCCACCAAGGAAAAACAAGAAAAGGAGAAACAGAGTCAAAAGTCTGAAAACAAAGGAGCTGACATCAAAGGCTTTGGAGATGCCTTCAAGCCTAAAGTTGGCTCATGGAATTGTACAGCTTGCTACATATCGAACACAGTTGACAAACAATATTGCATTGCATGCGACTCTCCAAAGGACGATACTGTGCCCAAGAAAGAGCCATCTAATGTGTTGCTTACCAACCCACCAAAAGCGTCATTTGTTTTTGGTTTCCCACCAACGACAAATGGTAATACCGTTGCACCTGTGCAAGCAACCGATAGTTTCGTTTTTGGAAAACCAACCGCAACCTCTAGCACCCTTACTTCTGAACCCAGAAATGTAAATAGCTCAACCAGCACCCAACCCAACCCAAGCGCCACATCAACACAACCCATTGGTAAAAGCGGTTTCGGTGAACAATTCAAGCAAAAAACTGGTTCTTGGAATTGTCAGGCCTGCTATTTAAATAACACTGACGACACTATATACTGCAAAGCTTGTGACGCGCCCAAAAATGACACTGTACCCAAAAAGGAATCTACAAATGATGTGCTTGCACTTTCGAATCCAGCACAGAAGTTCAATTTCGGATTTAATGCTGTCGCCTCTGCACCAGCAACAAACGCGGCTAGTATTAATGCACCTGCAAGTGGATTTAATTTTAGCACTATCCCCACGGCCACAAAATCCGAACCTGCTAAATCTATATTTGATAGTTTGAAAAACGCGAGCGGCACTGACTCGTCCAAATCCTTTACATTTCCGCCTCCAAACACCACAAGTAGTGATTCTAATTTGCCATCTTTGTCAAAGCCAACATTCTCCTTTTCTATGCCTGCATCATCGGGTGCTGGTGGAGAATCTCCTTCAACATTTTCCCTGGATAAAAAAGATTTCAATTTCACTTTAAAACCAAAAAGTCCAGGCAAGTCGGGTAAGAGTCCAATGAAATTTGGTGGTGGTGGCGGGGATGCCGACGCAGCAGCGGACGACGGTGAAGATGGTGAATACCAAGAAGAAGAAAACAACACATATTTTACACCAGTCATACCGCTACCGGACAAGGTTAGTATGGTTCAATCCTAATCATATATTAAAATTAAAAATAAGGTATGGGGGTATTTATATACATAAACTATGTATATGTATATTATTTTAAAGTTTAATATACTGAATATAACAGCATTTTATTTGTTTCTTCCTTCAGATCGACGTGAAGACTGGCGAAGAAGACGAAGAACTTCTTTATATTCATCGCGCTAAATTATACCGCTTCGTCGATGGCGAATGGAAAGAGCGCGGCCTGGGTGATGTTAAGATCTTGCGCCACAAACAAACTAAGAAGCTACGAGTCGTAATGCGCCGAGAACAGGTGCTAAAAATCTGCCTCAATCATGTGCTTAACGAAGAGGTGGATTACAAACGTAAGGATGAGAAATCTTGGTTATTTGTTGTTAACGATTTCAGTGAGGGTACCGTTGAGTTGGAAAAATTCTCACTGCGTTTCAAAAATAAGGAAATTGCTCAAGGATTTATGGATGCGGTGCTGCGTGCCATTGACGGTACAGCTATCGCTATTGAAAATGAGGGCAGCATATCTACAAATACAACTCTGAATATGTCGGAGATTGTGACGGATATAAAAGAGAAGGAAACGGTAGTGCCGACAGCTTTGTCTGATGCGGATAGAGCAACGGCTGATGAATTGCAATTACCGTATGAATTTTTCGCGAACCAAACACCATGTGCCGGTTGTCGTGGTTGTGATTCTGATAATTTTATATTCCCTACATTGAAAGTAGATGAATCGTTTGTCAACAAAGAAGATAGTCAAGATTTGTTGAAGCCATTCGAATTGCCTTTGTTATCGTTACCGAAGGCGGACAATGCTAGCAGTGCGAATCGTCCACTTTTGAAGCAAAGTGCTTTGTCACCAATGGTACCATCCAACTCAACAACCACACCCAAGACGGGTGAATCGAATGTTTTCTCTAGTTTTGGTGGTGCCAAATCAACGGCTTTCAGCGGTACTGGCGAAAAGACTGCAAGTGGTTATTCATTTACTGCAGCTATGAATGATGCCAGTAAGGATGATGAAAATAAAACTGGTGCCTCCAATGGGACATTCTTATTTGGTAATCCTGCAGGCACTGGTGGCTTCAGTGGCAGTTCGATTTTTGGTTAGTGTGCTGTGTATACAAACTTACATCTGTTTATTATTTTTCCTTAATTCTTTTTAGACAAGAAATCCGTCTTTGGCCAAACACCATCGATATTCGGCAACGCTACCAGCACCTTAGGTAAACCTGCAGATTCTACAAAAACCGACGACGACAAACCAAAGACAATTTTTGGTGGTCTTGGCAGTACTTCTGGAAGCAGTTCGATATTTGGTGGTAAATCTATTTTCGGTTCTGGCTCCAATTCACTATTCGACGGCAAATCCACCTCGGGCACTGACACAACAACCAAATCGATATTTGGTGGATCAACTTTTGCTCCCTTTGGAAATACTTCTAACACAAAGGCCCCCACTTTTGGCAGTAATAATAGTTCGAACGCAGCCAACATTAAAACTGACGGCAATTTATTCGGTGGTATTCCTAAAGAACAAACTGCTGCCGCACCCAGTTTTGCTGAGCTTTCTAACAAAGCTGGTGCTGTTGATTTCGCCAGCTTAGCTGCTAATGCGAAATCGCCAACTTCAAATAACAAACCAGCTGAAAAGCCGGGTCCAGGCGGATTTATTGGTCTTACAGACCAGGATGCATTCTCAAATTTTGCGAAGGCGTCTCAGAATATTTCAAAAGATGGCAATGCTAACGAATCAGCAAAGAGTGCTGATGATAATGAAAATTATGATCCGCACTATGATCCAATTATTGAATTACCAGACGAAATTCAAGTTAGCACTGGTGAGGAAGATGAAACTAAACTGTTGGGAGAACGTGCGAAACTCTACCGATACGATGTCAATACGAAGGAGTGGAAAGAACGCGGTGAGTATAAAAATCATAAAAATGAAATAATAAATTTTGTGTACAATTATTTGTAAGTAATAATTTTTATTTAAAATAATTTTTTATTCAGGCGTTGGTGAACTGAAAATTTTGCAGCATAATGAGAAACAAACATATCGCCTGGTGATGCGACGCGAACAAATTCATAAACTAGTTTTGAATCATGCAGTTGGTGCCGAGTTCAGTTTTAACAACATGAATAACGATCCGAAAAGTTACGTGTGGGCGGCGGTAAACTATGCTGAATCCAACGATGGCGAAGTGGAGAAATTGGCTGTACGTTTTAAGAATGCCGATATTGCGAGTAAATTCAAACAGAAGTTGAATGAATGCATCGAAGCAGCTAAACAGCGCGAGTAAAAGGTCACGCTCCCAGATGGATTACAATTAAATTAGTTTTAGATTAAAAATTGTGGTATTGGAAACACCTATAAAAAACATAAATTATATCATTTGTAGCATTCCCCATGATTTTCACTATTCACGGATCTTCATACATACATATAAGTTTTCGTATTATCCACAATTTTTCTTTTCTTTGTCCTAAAATGTGTTTTTCTCTTTTTGTTTATTTAAAATTTGGCAAAAGAACGCTCGAAAATTGCTTGTTTAGTTTGCATACAAGTTCGTGTGGCAAAAAACAAAATTAGTAAGAGAAATTATTAGAGTTGTAAAAATTAATAATATTGTTATTCGTACATTATACTTACATATAATAAGAAATGTGGACTTTTATTTCATACTACTTAGTACAGGGTTTTCCAATAAGAGGTGTTATTTTGAATCTTTTCCCCTTAAAAGAGAGATAGTTTCGTTTATTGTGCGGCACGTAGCACTGTGCAAATTAAACGTTGGCGAGATCAATACCAACCAAAATCGGCCATAAAAAACCATTAATCATCTCTCGATAGAGCACCCATTAATTTTTCGAAAAAGTAAAGTGCAATGACCCCACCGGACCGTAAACCCCACCCACCAAATAGTTACTATTGTACTTAGTATGTTGTAGGCTTGGGTGGGCAGAAGTTATTTTTTCAAGATTTTCGGAGGGAATTGTTGGGGTATAGTTGGAAAATGGGTTTTATTATTTGTGTGTTCGTAAAAACCGCTCCAACCTTTTTCTTTTAGCTGTTGGTCTAAACGGGAGTGGGTCTCGAAGAAGTGGCAGCGTAGAATCGAGTACAAGCTAAGTATATATGCGTGGGATAGTTAATCTTCAAGCAGATGACATCAGGAGGTTTCTTGTCATGACTTTCAAGGCGATTTTCTGACAAGCTAGTAACTTTCTCTGCTGCGTTTTGCTGTTGCCCAATTCAGACCGGCTAAACCCTGTAAGTCGTTATATAGTAGCTCTGCATGTTTGTCTGAGTTAAAGGCTTTAACAAGTCCAATGCAACCAGAACTATTCTCACGCAATGTTTACAGCTTTAAATGCAGTGGTGGTATAAAACGAGAGTAGCAAGTCTTAAAGTGCTTTCAATACTGGAGAAATCTGTCGATATCATTCCCCACTCTGTATCTTCTGGTATTGAGGTACAACCAAATGCTGATTTTGGTCCTCGGTAAGAAGTTGTGGTCCTGCTGGACCCAGATATTTTAGCATCAGCTTGCGATAAGATTAGATCCGGTAACAATAACCTAAAATTGCTGGCGGGGACACTTATGTTTTGAGGATGTGGAAAACCCTGATTATTTCAGGTGAATTTAAAAATATTTTAGTACCCATTTCATGCAGAAATAAAACTACTTCTATTGAAGCAGATATCTACATATTGAAGTATGTATACATATCTAATAAATGTGAATATAATTAAAATATATATATCTATATATTAACCATGCCAACTTCCGTTTTTTTTTTTTTAAATTGTTGTGATTAAACAATAAAAATCCCCTTTTCAAATACTTCCCAAACATCTATGTCAGAGGAAATTTTTGCCACCTGATAATTTTGACAATCCAATTGCAACTGTCATTACAAAACTTCGTAGTTGGGCCAAGTTCTACGGGTTGTTTTCATTATTTTGCTACTATTGACACATATTCTTGTTTTTCATAAAATTAAGTCCAAAATACTGCTAAATTATTATAAAAACTAGTAAGTGCCCAGCAAGGGTTATGTAGTGTTCATAAGTTAACAGCCGGAAAATTAAAGTAATGCGGAAAAGAGCACTACCGCTGTTGGGTGCTCCACACATTGCTCCTTCACCAAACCCTCAAATTCATTGCACATTTCTCAGTTCACATAACCATTTCGACAGTGGTTCGTATTCGGTTTGGAATATATTGTATTGCGTGTGAGTTCTGTTATATTTTTACAATACCCAGACGGCGTTGTTAACACAGTAGACGCCTCTTTTGTTCGTTGGTGGCCGTTGTGGCGTTAGATATTCAATATAATATGCGCATACAAAACGATTTCAATGTGGTTAGGAAGTGTCGTAAATCATTACTTCATCTCACAATAATCACCTCATTAGTTGCTGCTGCCGCTATGTCAAATATTGTTGGAAGCGCTGGAGCCGATAATCCAACTGCAAGCGATGAACCCAGTTTGCAATTGAATCTCCGACCTGCCGCAATCCCCTACTGCGATGATGGCAACACAGATCATACAATAGGACGCAGGTGAGTTTTTTTTTTTGGTAACTAAGCGTCCAAGTGCTTACAGCAATTGGTAGTGGCACATTGACATTTGTAGATTATTCGCTAACGTTCTGGAAACATCTATGTATAAATATGTACATGTGTTCAATGTATATGTTATCGTGTGACCAGTGGTTTGAGTTAAAAAAAACCCTAACAAACATTGTTTTATAGTTTTTTGCACGAGCCGGAGTACATAGATTCATAGATGTTGTTGTTGTTGTAGTAGCTGTTACATACATACATTCGTAGTTACATATATGTCTATGACGACAGTTTATATTTTAACTAAGGAACTGATGTTTCTTTCCTTCAAAATTTATAAAAAATATAGTTTAAATATTATTTATATACAAACATACATCCATATGCACTTAAATGTTTTCCGTAAAAAAAAAACGTATGTATGTATGTAACAATATTAATTTCACAAGTCAGTCAGATGCATTTGGCTATACCTCCTTAAGCCTACGTCAAAACAGAGGACCAGAAGAAGAATCAGATCTATTACTGTTTACCTTGGTAATGGGCATGCCATTCTGCTTTCATTAGTTATTCATATTGAAACGACTTTTTCATTCTTGATTCATTTTGTGTTCGTTTCATTAACGTGCACCATGTTATAGTAAACCGCTAACCACACCAAACACAGGCGAATTAGTAAATGTTTTATTGTAATATTCGTATACATATGTGCATATATGCATGTCCATTTAAAAAGCTAGTACACATACATACATACTCGTAAATACAAAGGGATGTAGAACGCCTAAGCGCATGCGCTCTGCTAACAAAGAATCTCTGATGCTGATGTGGTCTTTTGCAATTCGAAGGAATTCCTATATATATGTAGATAAGTACGCTCCACAGAGAGAGAGAGAAAAGAATCATGAGAAATTGACCATTTTATGTGAAATGAATGCGTGCTTTTATGTTCAAACATTTGCCGGCAAAAAGAGGCAGGTATTTTGGCGCGATTTTAATATGCTGTTTATGTACATATATACGAGTATATATGTACATATGTCCTGAGTTTTTGCTGTATAGCTAAACACAAACGTGCCTCCAAAGATGAGTCATCAATGTTTATAATGTGTTTGCTGGCTTGCATACATACATACATACTTAGGAATATATGAATGTTATCTGATGCAATTTCGGATAGAAAGTATTGAGCCTTTGCGGAGAAATGTTCAAGTGTATATTCATAATATTTCAAATTATTTAAATTTTATGTTTTATATACATAGATTAAAATATATATATTTAATTTGTACATATGTAATAATAAAGTTAAATAATATAAGAAGTGCCGTTATACTGAAATAAATAACACTATGCTCATTAAAAAAGACAAGTTCAAGAAAATAATTTAATTATTAGATATATGATCTACTGCGAAAGGAAAACAAAAATCACATACATATCTAAATACATACATATGTACACAAAATGTGATATGGGTGGTTGATAAGCAAATACCAAAAAGTGGTGTTGTGGGTGGGTGTATTGTCTGATAAGAATAGTATTTCCAAATAGAATTATTTTTGTCTGCTTCTATGACTCAATAAGATAAAGTGTAGTAAATAGTAAATATGCAAAAATAAATGAATTTAAAATACACGAATATCGTTCAAATACTATGACTCAAAAGCGTACATTCAAGCACTGTGAAGGAACATAGGTATATGCATAGACCCAGAATTTCATATTAATGCAAACGTGGCCTGCTTTTGCTCTGTTTCAAGTAAAAGACCCCAAACAAACGTTTCGGTGTTGTTTTATGTATTTTGTTCAATTTAGTTTTTGTAAGTGGTATTATTAAGGAGGTGATAGGCAAGAAATAACGAAATGTCCTAATTAATTTTCAAACAGGCTGAGGATGCACTCGGTTTCTCAGTCCTTTCCATTCAGAACTGAAATATTCTAGGTCGGAAATCGCCTCGGCGATTGTATATACATACCTATAAACTTTGCAAAAAGCTAACAAAGTACTAAATTACAGCAAACCGATTCTGGTATATTTTCGGGTGGTAAATGTGCTATTTAGATAAATATCAGTGATAGCAAAAAATAAAAAAGAGTGTGGTAGTGAGAGAAGATTGAATCCACCACAAAAGTAATAACATATGTACATATATTTATTAAATTTATTAAAAAATATTTTTTTTTTGGATAATCATTGTAACTTTTTGTCTTCAAACAATATAATAAATATTTAAAACCATTAAATGGATTTAAAATTTTAAAATTTGTACTTCTGAGATCAAGAGAATGAGAGAATTCCTTCGAGCTGCGACGCCACAATTGTGCTAAGAAATGGAGGCCAATGATTTATAGAGACATAAAGTTACCTACAAAAATTCAATTGAACAGAACCACTAAAACAATTTCAATAAATTTTAAATTTCTTTTTTTTCAAAAACATCGTTTTTAGGTCCTGGAAAGAAAATAATCTCAAATAAATCGAACCAAAAATAAGATAAGAAATAGAAAAAGCAATAAAGCACCTATGTATCAAACTTCTAGTAAATCGACCCAAAAATACGATTTTTTCGAATAGGTCGGGTTCAACTTGTTGGGCAGGATAAAAAGTTCACTAGCGGGCTCGGTTGACTTTGCATTTTATCTAGACAGTTTGGCAGAAATCTGCATGTTACTGCTTAAAAAATCCTAATTTGCTTGATTGAGATTAAAACCTTATCATGCGTACATAAATCGTGAAAATGTGCATTTATGCTCAATTAATTTCCATTTTATATCACTGATATTTTTGCGTTTTATTATTAAATGGCAATTGTAAATATTGCTTAAATACCTTCTCGAATCCAATTTTTGTGTCGGTGTTTTCGTCTGTTCACTTTTATATTATTGGTGTTTTGGGAACAGTCAAAATTCTTACTATTTTACTTAATTTAGTTATACAAAGCTTACTTGTTGTTATCGGATATGCGTAACTAAATAAACAAACAAACGAATGGGAAAATAATAGAAAAATAATAAATTCAAAAACACATACATATGTATGTATGTACATTCATACATACACACATACATATATGTGCATATATTATAAGCATATAAATTTGTTTATCTGTAAACATTTATGTATGTTGTTTCCCGTCTTTTTCGCGTATTTTTTATGTTAGTTCTCCATTTGTTGTTATTGACTTCAATTATCACAAAAACAAGTAGGGAATATCAACTAAATTTATTAATTAATCTCTTCCGACAAATATACATATACCTACATAGATAAACATTTCTCGTTTTGATTTCAGACTTTTATATATAACAACACTGGACGGTCGTTTGTCGGCACTTGACGTTAGTCAAGGTGGTAAATTACGTTGGAGCGTGTCAACCGGTCCCGGTCCACTCATATCGTCTAGTATTCATCGCCTTGAATTAACAAATAATGGACAGTTTGTGCGCATGATACCATCTTTAAATGGTGGCATTTATAAATTCGATGGAGAATCTATTGATCCGATACCGATTACCACCGAAAATTTGCTCAGTTCGTCGGCGAAATTCTCCGATGATTTGGTCATTTCGGGTGGCAAGGAAACTCGTACCTATGGTGTATCTGTACGTAGTGGTCAACTCTTATACGAATGTTCCATGAATGGTTGTATTAATGCTACTGACGCCAGAGGTCCCTTAGAAGCCGTCGAAACAAATGGTAATACCGTTGGTGGTGAGGAAAAATTAGAACATGATCCTCTTATAGACGACGTGATTGTGGTGCGTCGCCAAACGCAAACTGTACGTGCCGTAGAGTCACGCACTGGTGTGGAACGTTGGAATTTTAGTGTGGGACAACATGAGTTGAATATGATAAAACCCGCTGAATGCCATGACCGACCTTTTAGCGACATGGATTTGGCTATGTTAGATTTGGATATACGAGTGGTAGTGCCGGAGGGTATAATTTGTGCCTATAGCAAGACAAATCCGAATGAAATGCTATGGAAGTATAAGGTAAATATACAGAATGAAACAAAAAAAAGATAACAAAAAAAAAATCAATATTAATTATCTACAAATAATTTTCGCAGTTTGACCATCCTATCGTTAGTGGCTGGAAAATTGGCATCGATGATGATTTAGAAATGATTGATATGTTTAGCTCAGCACAGTGGATGTGGGACCATACAGAGAACATGTTCGACCCACCTGTAAACTCAATGAGCCCGTCGATTTATCTCGGCATGTATGATAAACAATTGTATATACAGGTATAAATTTATTTTAGTTTTTCTCTTCACATACATCTTTATAAATTCTTATAATTTAGGAATCCGTTAATTTGCGTCGTGAAATTGACGATCAATCAAACTTATATACACATTTAACGACGGAATCTCCAATGCCCATAATACCATGGCGCCCTATACCGGCTAGCAGTAATTCCTTGGCAATATTAAAGAATCAACGAGAAGTTACAGATGGCAGAACGGTGGAACCCTCAAATACAGCAACAACGCTGCCGAATTCTCTTGATACCGTAAAGGGTAACGAATTGGTGTCATATGATGAGGATAGTTTTGCGGTTTCAGCACAATCCGTACTTAACGCCTCCGAGTATGTGAATGGAAATGGTTTTTATTTATATACTCGTGAGGATTTGGAACACGAAGAAACTGCGCTCTGTGAAACCGAAGTCACAGAAGAAGATGTAGAAGAAGATGCGGAAAACAGTGGTGACATTGGCAATTTGAGCATGGACGTGAATCATACAAATCGATCAATCAACGATGATTTGGGCTTTAACCTTGACGATATTGATGCACCTGTCAAAGTAGTGATTTTATCTCTGTGGTTTTGGTGGAAAGAAGTGGTTGTAATTGCTTTGACTACGGCCGTGTTAGTGAATCTATTTCTTGGCCAACGCCAGCGGCAAGAGATTCTAGTAATTGAACGTCATGTGCCAGTGCCAACAGCTTACGAGGCTACCGAGCAGTCTACAGCTGCGCTACTAGGACCCACAAACGTTGTAGTGAACACCAATGGGAATAGTAATGTTCATCGTTCGTTATCGGAGTCTACCTCTTGCTCTGGTGAACATTTCAGTTCTCGCTTTCAGAGTGATTTTGACTTGGTACGCTGCTTGGGACGTGGTGGTTTTGGTGTTGTTTTTGAAGCAAAAAATAAGTTAGATGATTGCAAATACGCTGTGAAACGTATAACTCTGCCTAATAAGAAGGAGTCTCGCGATCGTGTTATGAGAGAGGTGAAGACCTTAGCCAATTGTGAGCACCAGAATATCGTGCGTTATTTTCAGGTTAGTTTGTAACTATATAATTTTAGCTGCATAATAGCCACTTGAACTTGAAATTTTACTTACTACTTCACAGGCTTGGGTTGAAACACCACCGCCCGGTTGGCAAGAGGAAGAAGATAATAAGTGGTTGGCACATGAGATGTCTATGTCCATACAAATAGAAACGCCAGATGGCACAACACTGCCCTCCTTTGAGAATGCTTCATCCGTACAGAGTCCACCGAGACGCCAGCTGCAGGTTGAACGCAAGCGTCAATTACTCTCTTGGATGTCAAGTTTAAATAACACCGATTGCGGCTCCGATCTGGAACGTAAAGATTGCATTGATGAAGATGAGGATGATGATTCCTGCATTATCTTCCGTTCACAATCACAGTCCTTAGCGTTGAAAGATCGTGAGGTAGATGAGGATGATGATTCGTGTATAGTCTTCCGTTCAGAGTCGCAGTCGCAAGCGTTGAGAGGCCATTGCGAAAATGAAAGTGAAAGCGAGAATGAAAGTGATGGCTGTGATAAGAATAAAAATAGAAACATTAAGCAGAACAAGCAAGAAAATGGCAAGAGGGTGTGTAACAATTCTATTTCCATTGATATTCATTCCAATTCGTTTGATTTGAGTCAACAAAAGAATGGCAAGAATATTGATTACACACAATTGTCCGATTCATTTCAAATTGAATTTGTACGTTCGGCAAACGGCCATCACACTAACGACGACAGTGGTTGTGATGGTCAAACGAACGGCGATGTGTGGACTTCCAAAGACATTGAACGTTCCTCGAATGGCAATAGTATAAAGAAGGATTCCAAATCTAAAAAGCGTCCAGATTCACTAGAGCTTGGCAAATTTGCCATCAATATTGAGAGCAGCGGTAATAGCAAAGCTTTATTGCCAGCATCTGCACTGGTACAGTCGTCATCGAAACCACAACAAAACAAAGTTTACTTGTACATACAAATGCAGTTGTGCCGCAAGGAGAGTTTACGTGACTGGTTGCGTGACAATCGCTGTGAAGCACGTCAAAGTCATATCGCCAGCATTTTTCATCAAATCGTCGATGCAGTCGACTATGTGCATTTGAAGGGGCTCATACATCGTGATCTCAAACCAAGCAATATTTTCTTCTCTCAAGATGGCCAAATTAAAATTGGAGACTTTGGTCTAGTCACCGACATGTCCGACATACCGAATATGATAACAAAGTGTGGCGATACAACGGGCTTGCCATCATGCGCACGTCACACACAGCAGGTTGGGACGCACCTGTATATGTCACCCGAACAACTCCGCGGACAACATTACGACTTCAAAGTTGATATTTACTCTTTAGGTTTGATATTCTTTGAGCTATTGGTGTATTTTGGCACTGAAATGGAACGTATAAAAACGTTACGAAGTATCAGAGATGGTAGCTACCCATTGCATTTCCCAAATGATTTCCCTAAGGAGCATGAACTACTACAGCTTATGTTGTCTAAGCAACCCACCGAGCGTCCAGCGACCACAGAACTAAAGCAAAAACTACTCGATATACTAAAATGGCCAGATTTTATAGTGGGTGATGGTAATCCATTGGCTATGGTTGCAGAGGCTGCCCGTCGTTATAGTCGAAGTCGTACATTTAGTACTAGTGATGTATGAAAATTCGTTACATATTTTATCAGTGATGTCTTAGATGCATACACGTATACTATGTCTTGATTGTACGTATGTTAATGTATTTTTAAGTAATATAAGCAATAGTTGTGTAATTCTAATACAAAAAAAAAATTAAAGAGTTCACTGAACTTAAAATCAACCATAATGAAATTGAAGCTTTAAAGCAAATTTATAAAATAATCGAGAATGTAATTGAATCTAAAGACTTAGCAATTTTTTAACTGCGTATATTGGGAAACAATTTAAATTGGTAATGAAAATTAATTTATTTTTTATTTGCAAATAATTTTTAACTAAGATAGTTTTATAAACATTCGTGTGCATGTGTAATTATACATGTACTTGTGCTATATTATTATGTAGTTAGATATCTTAATTATCATAGCGATGCGCCATTAAATTGTATATTTGTAAGTTTAAACGTAGATCTGAAAGTGACCCCAGCAATTTTTCCATCCTTAAATGCATGTATACTTAAAATGCACAAGTATTATTATTACTTCAAAAACTCTAAAAAATTTCACACGTGTACTGAAAAAAGACCTTGTTTGTTTAGGGAATGTGGCCGTTAATACTGAGCATATTTTTTTATTCATTATTCAGTCAAATTAATATACATATGTAAGTTACCAAAACAATTTTTTTATTTAATTTTCTTTTTAGTCACAATTTTAAAACGTTTTTGACTCATAATTGACGTGGTGAAATTCATTTTGATTTATGCAGAAAACTACATAAATATATACAAACCTACCTAGCAAGGATAAGAGCTTTGAATATCCTATGTATTTAAGAAAATACGATAATAAAACCTAAGTAAATAAAATGAAAATGAAAAAAATTATATTTTTATAGCTTTTTGAATTTGTGTTGGAATCTAACGGGAAATACGGTTTTAGTGGGAATGCAAAGAGGTGGTTAGTATGTGGACGGGATATACGTTAAGCATGTCGGAACCAAGTCTGGATAGATTGAAATTTAGTCTACAGAAGTATTCCCACATATCAGTATTACTCGAGTCCTGTGAGGCAGCTCGAACTTTACGTCTGCTATGGATGTTGGCTGTACTCGGAGCACACCATTCACGGGAAGAGAGTTTATATAGGTTCTGGTTCGTCGTACTCTTTCTGTATGACATTTAAGGCCATAGATGTTTCACTGTGTAAGTAGTACACAGGTGACATCGGGCGATTTCCCACCACTGTCAATAGCGGTCTTTAGTGTTGAGGTTCTTATTTTTCTATGCTTCCACCACCGGGTTCTGTATCGGAAACTTTCAGATTTGGAATATTTTCGTTCATCCACACTAGATGAAAATGTTGCTCCCACTCATAATTAGTGAATAAATTTCGCTGTGCAATCCGTAGCCGAGTGGTTAGCATTGCTTACTGCCATTCGGAAGGCTCGGGTTCAAATCCTGTTACAACCAATAATTAAAAGTTATAGAAAATTAATTTAAATTTTCTAATTGCGGTCGCTCTCGGCAGGGAATGTCAACGCCTCCGAGTGTGTTTCTGACATGAAATAAAGCTCCTCATAAAAAAACATCAGCTGCTCGGAGGCGGCTTAGTATAAACTGTAGGTCCCTCCATTTTGTTGGAAAAACATCAAGACGCAAAACCACAAATTGGAGGAGGAGCTCGGCCGAAAATCGTTTCAGCGGTTAGAAAGCGTCAATTATATATACTCGTACGTATATATACACTATACAGATCTGTTGTAAGGTAACGCCGGATCCAAGAGTGGGTTGCTCGCTTCCGTTCTGAAAATGTTGATATCAAAGACATTCTGGTCGGTCATTCAGTTCAAAATCCTACGAAATTCTTCAACAGATAAAGGTTGACCGGCATCCAAGCTGTCCTGAGGCAGCGGAGGCTTTAAGTATCACTCCCGTGAAAGTTTGGAAACATTTATGAAAGGCTGGCTACTCAAGAAGTTCCCTACCTTGAGTGCCACATGAAAACTGAATTACTATCAGTGCACCGTTTTGAAATGCGACAAAATGAAATAATTTCGGAAGCGACTCACTACGGATGATGAATAATACGTGTATGTTGCGAATATGGGACAAACGACTTCCAAGCCTGAATTACGAGCTGCCACTACATTGCTATATGATCAATTCCGAGCTCTTCTGTCAACAGTTCACCAGCCTACAACAAGCTCCTCAAAAAAAGGCTTGTTTGCTTTTTGAGATAATTTCATTATGCCTCTCTCATAGAAACCCCTGTCTCTATTGGCAAAAAATTGTGGCAATCGATTTTAACAGGCTTCTATTGAGACCAATTCTTCACCAGCTAAACCATACGCTATTGACAGGGATAGATGGTGCGAGGTTTGGACTATAAGTTGGGTGTATAAGAACCTCCCAACCAAGCTATCGGAGCTTTTGGCGAGTCACTATCGACGTGTTCCGATGAAACAAAATTCCCCTCATGTTGGCCAAAGCTGGGCGCTTCTGGGTGATTGCTTCCTTCAGACAGTCCATTGGCTGACAATACAGTACAGAATTAAGAGTTTAGTCGCCGGGGAGCAGCTCATAATGGATGATTCCTTGGCAATCCCACCAAACACACAATAAATAAAACCTTCCTTGTCGTCAATCCTAGCTTGGAGACGGTGCTCTTAGATCACGACCGTTAGCGTTTGACGTTGCTATATGTAAATGATCCACCTTTTATCACCAGTCACAATCCGCTTCAGAAATGGGTAGACTTTTGGTACGATTCATCAGTGATTCGCAAATTGAGATTCGGTCCATGAGATTTTTTTCTCTTTAACTCATGTGGCACTCATACATCGAGCTTCTTTGTGTATCCAACCCTTTTCAAGTGGTTCCAAACTGTTTTTTTGTGTAACGTTTAAATGCCTGGCAATCGAAACATCCATTATTTCATCGACATTTTCGACAATTGGCCTGCAGGACCGTGGAATCGAAATCGACGAAACCAAAATTGTGCAAGATTGTCAGTTGCACGATCAGGACCATAAACAGTACTCATATTTTCAGCAGCCTGAGTGATGATTTTTTCCGTACTCGGAGATAAACGACCACCAATTGCAGACAGTGAGCTCGAGCTGCCTCGAGAGCTTAGATCTGGATACTGTAGTAGGTTAAGCTCCTACATATCCAGACTCGACCCCAGCATACCCAACGTATGCCCTGCATATGGAGAGTCCCCGCACGACACTAACCACCTCTTCACATGCCCCCTTAAACCAACTCATCTAACCCCCCTTTCCCTTTGGTCCAACCCCGTCGAAACAGCACGTTTCCTGGACCTCCCATTAGATGACCTCGGCGACTTAGATTAATGATATCTGCCCTAAGCGGGGTTGGCTAGCCGCTACAACAACAACAACAACATGATTTTTTTGGTAATTCGCCTTTACCGAAGAAAATTTATGAAATATAGCGTATTTGCACTTTTACCGTTATGTTTTTTAATACAAAATGTCATGAACATTAAAGCCATTTATTACTAAAATAATGGATTAATTTTGCTTGGCCTAATAAATTAAATTATCATACGAAGGGATTAACAAAAGTTCGCTCAGTTGGTGACTTTCAATTTGTTTTCGTTAAATCTAAAAATAACAAATCTTAGAAAATTTTAGAACGATCAGCTAAAACAGAGTTGAGAAAACATAAGATAGCTGAGGATAGGTCAGACGAAATTCCACCCCCAACGCAAACAGAAATTCTCCATATGATTCTCTTCGGGTTTCGGCGCAATTTACAGCCAATACAAGTATTCAGTGAATGCTAAATTGCATATGGAAGGATTTCACCGTCTTTAAAGACTATTTCTAAGTAGTCTGGAATGGAAATTTTTCCGAGAAGTTCCACTAATGATGTCACTGTAGCTCTGGTGAAGTCCAAAATTGACGAAGACGAATGATTGCTAATGAATTGGGCTTGAATGCCATGGCTGTATCACGAATATTAAGTAACCATCTGGGATACACGAAGAAATCTGCTCGATAGGTACCACGAATTTTAAATGAAGCCCAAAAAGAGGCTCGAGTGCAGTTTGCTCAATTTTTACTAAACAAATTCGAAAATGGTCTGTCCAGCAACTTTAGTAAAGTTGGTACTGACGACGAGTCTTGGTTCCATTGTATGGAGCCCAACAGGAGCAAACCCACCCTTAAAATCTAAGCAACAAAAATCAGCAGCAAAAATAATGATGTCAGTTTACTTCACCCGATCTAAAACGAAGCTGCTATTCCAATGGAAAAGGCTCAGACGGTAACTGCAAAATGAAAAACCGAGAAAGTAAAGCCTTTTTACATCAAGAAAACGCGCTATCCCACACTGCTAAAATAACGAGTAATTCTATTGCGATCTCAGGGATCGAAGAAATACGTCCAGCACCATATTCCTCGGATATTTCCAAAAATTAAAAAAAAAATTAAAAGGAAAGGTCTTTAACAGCAACGAGGAGATAATTAATGTGGTTAATGTCGAACTTGATAAGCTTAAAAAGCAAGATTTTTGAAGACTGTTTTCAAAAGTGGATCTCTAAGCTAAAGAAATGCATTGAAATCAATGACGGTTATGTAGAGAAGATAAAAAAGGACAAATATTACGAATAAATACCAAAAGACTTTTCTTTTTATTTTTTTCTGGTCAACTTACCAAACTTTTGTTAATCCCCTCGTATGTATGAACGTGAATAAGTTCTAAAAATATGTATTTAAATAAAAATATTTTTTATTCTATTGCGACATAAATTGTAGCAACAGAAATAATAAATTCAACTTTATTGTAAATAAATACACACATAGGTATAGTACATAGGTATATTATGTATGTAATAATTTGAGGTAATTCTTATGTTTAAACGTTTACGAGACTGTGACAGTGATAGGTAGATTCTTAGAGAGAGGAGGAGGGAGAAGACATTTGACGACATTGAGCTTAACCCCATTTAAGGTCAAGTGCAGTAGTTTGTTATTGTTTACACTTACAAACATACATACACATGTACATATGTATGTAAGTACTTTCATGTTGATACGGTGATTCAATATTATACTCATACATACAAACAGCAAACAACAAACCCTGCGAAATTCGCATTTGTTATTAATAAGTCTTATCACTTAATTATAATTAATACAAAATTTTGCAAAAAAAAAATAAGAGAGAATGGAGCAGAATTGGTGATTAGGCGAAAATTTCACTTTTTACATATTTGCTAAAATCAGTTTGAATCGAGAAATCATTGTGCTATGATCGGAAGATGAATGAAAAGTGCCCGCGTCCGATACTCATTCTACTATGCCTATTTTTAACACCACAAGGCGGTCAATGTCATACAAGCGAGCCGAAAGTGCGCACGGGATACGTAGTGTCGCACCTCTATCGTGAGCAGCTCATCAATATGGTAAATATACAAGACAAGGATGTCGAGCCGTGTGAAGATTTCTTTGCACATGCTTGCGGTTACTACAATGAGATGATGCGTGCTGATGATGATGTGCAGGTGAGTGCGGAGGGCGGCGAGCCGGTAGTACCGCCATTTTTATACAACTACGAAGATCGCATGCATTTCTTCGAACGTAGTAAGGAGAATTTCGCTACAGCTTCGGGCCAACTATTGAGTGCGCTTTACATTACATGCAAAAAACGTGGTGAGCTCAATGAGATGAGACGTGGTAGTGGTGCGCTAACTCAATGACGTCGCATGTTACGCGAAATACCTTTTCTTGCGGAGAATGCGCGCCTCTATACGGAGTGGCCTTTGCTGCGGCATGAGTGGGAGGAGCTGGAAGTCCAGCATGCCTACTTAGATTGGGTGCAGTTGGCTGCTGATTTTACCGCACATGGTGTATTGAATTTCGTACGCATTTTCTTTGCTAAAGGTACAATTTTCGTATCGCCCGTTAGACCACAAGAGGATATTCGCTGCGAAGCGTATGAGGAGTGGAAAAGGCAATTGCGAAATTTTCGACGTAAAGGTGGAAAGCAAGCATTGCAGGTTATAGTGAGTGAACTGCACACATTCTGTCGTACTTTAATTGGAGAATTACCGCTCGATAGCGAATTGTATGCTGAAACCGATGGTCGTAATAAAAGCCCACGTAGTTCCTTTAATTTCATTGAATACTCGCGTCTTTTTCTAGACAACTTGCAGTTGGGCAAAGATGTTGTCAGTGAGGCGCGTGAAATAGTAATGGAAGGCGAACGCTTGGAGGAAATTGCCGCACTTATACGCTCTACACATCCAAGTGTTCTTTTTAACTTCATAATTTGGCAGGCTTACGAAAAGCTACATTATGAAGACTGTTTTCTACTCACCGAAGAGTTTGAAGATCTACTGTTGTCAGAGTACTGGAATTGGGATGTGTTCAAAGAGCATTTTAGTCGTCAAGTAGCGTTAGCTACGTATCTCTATCATACCACACGTTTTCAGCAGCAACGACGTACTGTGCTTCTGGGAGAGCAATGGGATCGCTTTCTCTATGCCAAACTACAGCGTAGTGATTTCAATTTGCAGCGTCTGCTTGCTACCTATGCAAAAATCAATTTAGATCCAGCAAACCTCACCGCCATTTATGACGCAGATAAATTTGTCACAGGAAATTTTTATGGAAATTTGCCCGGCATGCGTCGTAGTAAATTGAGGAATACTTTCTTTATAGATTACATCGATGCCGAAGACTACAATCATCCTACATACTTCTTGCGACATTTCATATATTTTACCATTTTGACCTTAGAACGTCCACTGTTCCATTACTTTGCCACCCTGGGTTTTGAACTGTGGCACAAACCGGATTTACTTTATAATTCTGATGGGTTATACACAGCCATAGATTGTTTGGAGCGTCAATCACTGTTGACCTTCGAAGATGCTACAAACTTTCAGATACTAGACGACCCACAAGTTGCCGATGTTTTTCGTTTTTATCGGGCATTCACCGAGTCCTTACGAGATTATGATTTTTGGTTGGAAGGTGAATCATTCGCTTTTGCTGAAGAGTACGTTCTGGAGCACTTTAATTTGACTTCGAAACAAATAATGTTCTACGCTGTGGCGCAGTTATATTGCGGGCGAAACGATGCCTGGTATGGGCTATTGATTAATAAAAGTTTCATGAATATGCCTCAATTCGAAGCGGCTTTTGAATGTACGGAGGAAGCACCAATGAATCCTTTGGTCAAATGCATGATTAATCAATGTGAGGTCTAGTAAATAGTTATATAGGTATTACTGTTAGTGAGTATATTGGGTGTAAATACGGGTACATATACGTAGTTATGTTTCAAGATTTGTAATTAGATAATATGTACATATGTATGTTAGTATGTTTGTATGTATGTATGATTATTGATTTAGTGAAAAAATAAACTAAAAGAATGCTGCAACTCTTATTGGTTGCCTAAAAATAAGTCTGACTTCATTTCTCGTGATAAACTTTTGTGTTGATCAAGTAAATTGCCGCCGAACCAAGGTGGTACTCTGGTGACCGGAGTATCCAGAGCATACTTGGTGCATGGACACTTTTCCATCCCGCTGAGTGGCAACGAAGGTGCAACACACGGAAAATGTGAGTCTGAAATCCTAATCAATGATGATGATTTGAATAGCGATTGTCCCCTTAAAGAACAACACAGCGGCTCGGGTCGATGGCTTACCGGTTCAGTTATTTAAACACAGTGGGGAAGAGCAAAAAACATGTGTCACTTCTTTGCAGAATATGGTCGGACGAAAGCATGCCCGAAGATTGAAACCTACGTCTACTATACTCAATTCTTAAAAAGGGAGATTCCACAGTTTACGCCAATTACCGTGATATCCCACATCGTACATAAGGTCACCTCGAGCGTATTGTGTGAAAGAATAAAGCCCATCCGATATCAGTGTGACTAAGATTTGGTTAATCCAGCATTTACCAGGTGCTCACCATGCGCAAAATTATGGAAAAGACCCGTGAGAAAAGAATCGATACATATCGCCTTTACATCGATTTTAAAGCTGCCTTCGACAGCACAGTAAGGAGCTGCCTTTATGTCTCTATGTTGGTATGTCTGAATTTGGTATTCCAGCAAAACTTATACGACCATGTAAACTCACGCTGCACAACACCAGAAGCGTAGTCAAAATTAAGAATGACCTCTCCGAGCCATTTGGTACCAAACGCCAAGCGCCTTTAGTTCTACTTTCTCCAGGCTTGATAAAGAAGCGAAGGGAAAGGGTATGGCAGTGAACGAGAACAAGACGAAATATCTCCTGTTTTCAAGCAAACAGTCATCACATTCGTGACTTGGTTCCCAATTTACTGTTGACTGTCACAATTAGAAAAATTAAATTTTGTATAATTTTTGGATGTTGATCGGACCAGCCCTCGAACCCTCGCCTCCTGAATAGCACCGAAAAAGCTATTGCCGCTGTGTAGCAGAATATCGAAGAAGACCCGAATGAGTTCATCCACCATGGCGCACAACAATTGGAGCTGTGTTCATTTAATTTATGGAAAATTTTGCGGAAGGATCTTGGTTTACCGGCTTAAAAAATCCAAACCGTACAAGAACTGAAGCCGAACCATCAAGCTCATTACACGTTCGGTGTTCACAAGAAACTTTTGGTGATAAAACACAAGCCTTTGTTGAGACTCCGTCAACATCCTCCATCCTAGGCTATCGTTATAATGTAGAGAGCAACGAGTTCTAAGCATTTCAACAGTGTTTATTAGGAAATGAAACTTAGCCGAGGCGTACTAAAAATAGCAACAACATAGGAATGTCGTGGTGGTCTACCTTCATTTATTGGATGCTTCTCGGGACCTCAAATGTGGCAATTTTGCTTATTCACATATGTATCTCCCGAGTGAGAAATTTTGTTCGAAAAATCGTCGTCCACTTTTTGTTGTTTAAGCACCCAATCGACGTATGTACGGTGTTGAGAATAGTCAGCTGGCTTCAGTTGTTGTGTGAGCTAAACTTTCCAAGTCCAAGTACAAAATATGCCATAATGAGCCCTAAGAAAGATTCAGCTCTTGAGAACGTCGAGAAATATACACATTGGGGTCTTCGGCTACACTTTCTGTTACAGTAGCGATATTTTAGATGGAACGAGCAAAACGATAAGGCACAGGCTTTGCGATATCTGTAGCCGATCCAGTATATTCAATATTTCTATATAGTTTTACCAATTACTAGACTAGTAGGACAATTATGTGCTTCATAATCTCCACTTAAAGCATGAAACCTGGCCATGTTTTAATCACCACTTTTTGCAGTAGGTTTTAACAATATTAATGCATTGTGACCTTGTTAAGCCCTTCATTTTCATAAATGCTTGACTTTTACCTAAAACAAAAGTTGTTTGACTAGACGATTGGATCGACGATCTGAAAGTCGAGTGGTTAGCACTGCGTACTAACATTCGTATGGCCTGAGTTCAAGTCCTGGTTAGACAAGGTTAATTTCTTTAATTGCGGTCGGCTGGGAATGTAAAGCTCTTTGAGTATATTTCTAGCATGAAATAGCAGCTCCTCATAAAAATCCATCGATCATTCGGAGTCGGCTTTGAATAACATCAAGACGCAAAGCCACTTGTTGGAGGAGAAACTCGGCTGAAAGTCGCTTCCGAGGTTACAAATTTTATACTATACATATAGGTATATATAAATATACTCGTATATAGTGGAAATGAAGCGAATTCTGCTACTTTTAGTCAGAGATTATGAGCATAGTGACACACGTTCCATGACTCTAAGGTGAATTTTGAGGTAATGAAGAAACGGTGTTCCTTATACGCATTCATTCGCTTCAACGGATGCACTGCGAACGCAGTACTTTTATCTTATTTGGTTTTCCCAATAAGTACTTTACTACTTTACTACTTTACTACTTTCAACTTAAACTCAACTCCTTGGTCCGCTCGCACGCGCTTTTGTGCAGTTTTGCTTATCTCGAAAGAATTTCATTTCAAATTTAATTTATATGCAAATGTATACTACCAAAGGTGAGACAGAACAATGGGCAACAATCTCAGCTATGGCTGTAGCATGCTCCCGATTGACCTCTGCTGCCCTGCGTTGCAAGTAAGCAACCGACATACATACATACCTATGTACTTATGATACATATAAATACATGCAAATATACACCTTTGTTGAACACCTTCTTTCATCTACTTAATGCGATGCAGGAAATGCAAAAGTAAATTACCGCCGATGCGGAAAACTCAACTGACGGTATACGAAGAATGTCCTGAAGCCATAAGGTAGACCTAGACAAGCACATGCATATACAAGTATGCATGCATACTTATGTATGTATAAAATACTCGTACATATATATGTACATGTGTATGTTTATGAAAATCACCAACCGCCGAGAAACAAGCTGCAAAGGAAGCAGCAAAATTAAGAATAATATTTAATTAATGGCGGTGAAAGGGGCACTGAACGTTGTTTAAAGGCCACATAATTCAATTAAACGCAATGAGACGACGCTGAGGCTGTGATGTCGTAGGAAACGGAGCGTGAGAAATTGCTCAACCGTAAAATATACCACATTCATTTAGTCAGCAGTTTGAATTTCAGTACAGAGTACATTTACATATATTTATACATGTATGTATGTATTTATTATATGTTCGTATAAATATATATATGAAAAAATCCTTCCTATGGCTGATGGATTTTTATGATTGTCTTATTAATTAGATTGTTGATCTGGGCAGGATTTGAAAACACATTCCGAATTGTGATACGTATTTTTAAATACTCGACTAATACGGCCGGTCAAAATCGATATAGTATGTATGTATGTATAAGGTTGTTTCAAAAAGTAACGAGAGTATTATTAAAGTTATTAAAAACTTCACGCACCAACTATTCCATCGCCATGATAGGGATACGTGCACGTTGCGTTACGCTACTTCCGAAAACAATTATGGCCACACTGCACTCTGTGTGAGAGTGGAAACATACGGAGATCCGCACAAAATGATATATCATTTCTCAACGTTCACTCGCTTTGCCCGATCACACTTTTAATAACCTCTACGTAAAACATTCGTTAGTTTACTCCGCAAGTTCAGCAATCGGATTTTAAAAACTAAGGACACATTTTTATTATCAATTTAATATATTATAAACTACCATGATACTCTGTTGAGTATTTACGTTATATTCGTATGTACATACTTTTTTCCTCAAATGATTAACGTAAATCCACATTGGCAAATATTGGTGTCTCTTTAAAAATTAAATTTGAGCTTACAACCGCATACTCGTGCACACTTCCATATATTTACTCAAAAGACACATATCCGCACACATAGGTATGTACCCTCCCAGAGTGGTGAACGAAGGACAAAAACCGGACGGAAATTATTAGCCTCATTAAGAAGACGCGCACGCTGTTGTGCTTAAGTAAAGTCTATATTAGCAATTATGCTGTGTAGCAGCTGTTGATGACTTGGCCGGGCTTGGCTGGTAGATGATGCTATTGGGTACTCACTCCTTTTCCATTAAAACATTTAAGTAGGCTTGGAGCGAAGATGTGCTACGTTGCATGGTGTTTGTAATTACTATATTGCTTTAAAGAGAAAAATGTAATACATACTCGTACATATACATAAGCATGGAAGTGCCTGCATGGTTTAAGTAGTTTTGCTTACAAGCTGACATGCCTTGGTGTTTGGGCATCTGATACTTAGCAACGTTGTGCCTTGAAGTAATTGTTTCATAAGTAAATTTGCTTTTATGTGGATGTACCTATGTGGCAAGTAATATAGATTATGTTTTTGTTCAAAATGAGAAATGGTTTTAAAAATTTGTTATACGAGAAAAAATAATTAATAGAGCTCGCTCATGCTCACATGAAGTCATCACTCTCATTAAAAGCTTAGATGAAAATTAGTTTGACGTATTGGAAATCTTTTCACCGGAAATAGTGAATCTCACTCACGAAAATAAATCATGAGCTTAGAAAAATTAAAAACGAATATGGTTACCAACAATATCGAAAGAGGAGCTGATACGATGGGAAATACCGCGCTGTAGGAGAGAGAGAGAGAGACACGATAGCCTAAACTCGTAGTATTTCGATCGTGTAAGAAAGAATCCAGAGTTTAAGACGCAAAAGCGAAATATTTGTTTAGGGAAATATTGGAGAGGAGAGAACTTGAGGACGAAGAGTGGAGTTTATCGAAAAATTTGAGACCTATAGGTTTCAACACCGGAGTTTTTCCAGTAAATGCGTTACAGGCGATCTGGTAACTGAATCCGAAAACCCAAACGATGTTGATGAAATAGACGTACCGTAATCCGACCATGATGAAGTTCTAATAGCGATTGCCCGCTTGAAAAATAACAAAACGGGGGAAGCTGATGTCTTACCGGTTGAGCTTACTTACTAGTCAAGTAAATGAAAAAATACTTGCTTATTTGCAGAATACGGTCGTAGATAGATGGGTATATAGGAGAGCTACGCTTTGTTGTTACGTTTTATTGTATTGGAACCACTCATATCCGATATGATTTTTATGCATAGCCATTGAAAGTTTGATACCTGATGTCCTGTGTCTAATTTGTGAGAGATCTGGATACTTAAAACGGACTAGTTAGTCCTTATCAATATGAGTAGATCCATTATAGACCTGATACTAACCATGCGACTCGTGGAAAAAATATCCACACACACCACCTCACGGAGCAACACCATACATTTGTTCCAATAGAATGATGGAGGTCTTCTTGCAGCTTCAGAGTTAAATAGAAAAAGTGCGAACTTTAGAGATTAAATTTATGAAGAACATAAAACTGTTGGAGTACGCTGATGATATTGATAACACTGGCCTCAACAACTGCGCTGTTTTGCTTCATTCGAACTGGATTTATGGTCCTCTGCTCCTAGGCGAGCCCCCAAAGACGATGGATAAGTTGTGGCAGATACATGGAATCAATGATATAGTTCAGCGACGTAAGACGTAAGAAAATACTATTGTACTCTCTGAAGTACCCGTTTATCAAAGCAGAGGAAGAGATCAGACGTAGAAAACCATTTAGAAACTACGAATCAAGGATTTCAAAGTTCTGCAACTATTTCCAGCGATTGGGGTCTTATACTAGCGCCGAATATTCTCTTCCAAGGCATCGACGCGAGTTACGCTTTATTGTTGAAATGATTCGCCCTGCCCATAGAGCACACCAAACAGAGAATTTTGAGTCTAAACAATGGCTTTTGGATTATCATAACTCCAAAGGTGACAATTTTGTGCATTAACGTACCCATTTAACCGTAAGTGAGCTTCATTGCTGAACAAAAGTTTTTATGAAAATCGAGAGTGGTCTCTTTTTGGTCCCATTCACTGACTGATGGCTCTTCGGTTCAATTCTTGCACGAGTTGGATTTCGTAAGCACGAAAACCATAATGCTTCTGCAAAATCTTCCATAAAGGGGATGGCGACAGCTCCAATTAGTGCGCGCGTTGGCGGATGGACTCATTCTACAATACTCTGCTCCACATAAACAATATCGTCTTCGGTGCGCACTACACTGCGTCTCTGAGGAACCAATACTTGGTTGCTCGAATTACTCACTCTGCAGGGCGATTATGTCGACCGAGTATTGTAAGTAGCACGCGAGGTGTCGCGCGAACCGAACTATTGTTTTGGTAGCAAATTTGCACGATTTGCAAACATTGTTCCGGAGTAAGTCTGTTCGTTATGAAATGGCAAACTTAGGCAAACAAATCAAGTAACAGTTGCATGGGATGGTTGTCCATCCGGTTGAAAACACTGCCCAAAAAAGCACATCATCGTCATCTAAATACGACGTCAGATAAATGCGACGAATACATTGTCTTGTGAACTCCTCTTATGGATTTTGTAATTTAAGACAATTTGTGATTTCTGACATTTCCTAACAGCACAATGCTTCTTAAGTATGTATTAAATACACCGAAATCTCCTTAAGTATTTCAAAGATGCTAGAAAATGATTTATGTTTAAGAAAGTGTGTCAATATTTGTATGTAGAACCCTCAGTACTAATACATATACCTTCATATATACATACCTTCTGCTCAAATATAAACGAGACTGGCTCAATAAAACAAAAACGGTTAATTATTCTTCAATATTTATTTTATCCCCTTCAAAATAGTTACCATTAGAGGCGATACACATATGCCACCTTTTTTTCCAATCTTCATAACACTTCTGGTAGGCCGCTTTAGGTATGGCTTTCAGTTCCTTCTTCGAATTCTCTTTTATGACTTCAATCGACTGAAAATGCTTTCCACGAAGCGGCAATTTGAGTTTAGGGAAAAGAAAAAAGTCACACAGTGTCATGTCGGGTGAATACGGTGCTTGCGGAACAATATTTACGTTGTTTTTGGTCAAATAATCGCGTACAAGACGAGACGTATGAGCAACAATTTTGGAACAAGTCGAGCAGACACACGTCTCGTCGTGAATAATGTTATGAGCGGATCCATTTGATATGTTGAGCTCACTAGCTATCTCTCTTTCAGTCACACGACGATTTTCCAACACAATTTTCTTTACTTTTGCGACGTTTTCTTCGTTTATTGACGTTGCTGGACGACGATCATGGGGCAAGTTCTCCAGCGATGTACGGCCATCCTTGAACGACTTATACCAATCAAAAATACGTGCACGTGATAGGCAAGACTCCCCATATGCCTTCTGCAACATTTTCATTGCAGTCCGTCGCACTTATTCCATTGGAATAACAAAATTTCAAACAAACATCTTTGCTCAACGTTAATTTCCATAGTAAAATTCGAAAAACACACTCGAGGTTGACTTGTTTATAGTGCCGTAAAAAAAAAAACTATGTGACAGATCGCGCTCAAATTTGACATGTAAACATATAACAGTCCTGCCGAGTTATGGAAAAAGTCTCGTTTATATTTGAGCACAAGGTATATATAAATACAATAAATGTAGCTATCAGCTTATATTCTACTAACAGTCTTTACTTTTATATTTATTTGCCTTCGTTTTGTTATTTACTTAAGTTTCTATAAATAGGAATGTATGTACATTCTCTGTGTGTTGAAAGTTGCTGCGTTTGCTACTAACACAAATTCCTGAAAGTAATTAATTATATAATAAGAAACCAGAGAACTTATTTGGATATTTACAAAATGCTAAAAGTTACGCTTTATTGTTGAAATAGAGTCTGGAAAATGTGCGCGTTCTATTAATAGGGATGAAATGAGTAACAAATAAAGTTAACAAAAAATTTATTTGAGATTGTCTCGAAGATAGCTTGATTTAAAATAGGTAAATATAATTATAACTTTGTTATATTAGTTAAAATTTTCTATTTCTTGCTCATCTTAATTGGTGGCCATTCTAGTGTTTTGTATAGAGGAAAGTTGCTCAGAGATTTTCATATACAGTGTATTTATTTTTGTTCCTTTAATTTATATTTCCTAATATGGAATTTGTTTTTTTTTTCTGGGGACAGCGCTATTCGGGCCTTAATATTGCACAATTTTGACACCAAGACAGGGTAGTGCTCTTTAGTATGTTACAAGAGCTCTGTTCCAAGACGAGTGATTACCCGGCCGGGAGGTTGCTCTCACAATAAAGTCATATTCGCTTGTATGGTATATGGCACCATATTGTTTAAACTACATATTCCCCAATTCGCGTTCTTCAATAGCAGGACAAAACAAGTCGGTTATAATACGACCTCGATGCTCAGAATTGAGAGTGACAGTCTCGCCATGGTCGTATTCATAGAAGTAAGGTACAATCAAAAATCCGAGCCAAAGAGCGTACCACACAGTAAGTTTTTTTTTTTGATTATTTCAGGAATATCGAGATTATTTCCCCAAAAGCGACAATTTTGTTGATTTACTATTCCCCCGAATGAGAAATGTGTGTCGTCGACAAAGATGGCTAGATACGAAACTCTCTACTTCGTGAGAGTGCTCAAAAATCCGCATTTTTTGTAAAATTTCTGAACAGAGCCACTGCGATAGAAAGATGGCTTCTTTGGATTTTTAGATATATTTTGGGTATTTTAATATAAACAACGATGTCTTCAATTGCAATTTCACTAAAATATTTCATTGATAAACAATCAAATATATAATTATATTAAGTTTAAATAATAAAATTACAATAATTTCTTTAATATTGACTGCTGAGGCAAATTTTATTTGAAACAAAATCAATGGATTTTTTCTGATTCTGCTGCCAACATTAAAATGTGAGATGGGGGAACGCTCTCGGCTGCAATTTGAGAAAATTTTGTTCGAAAAATCACCGTCCACTGAGTAGTTGGACGATAGGTGCACCATAATCTCCTCTTAGAGCCACGTTAGAGTCAACATTTTTGCAGTAGGTTGCTGCTGTTGCCCAAAGTGTTGAAGAAAACACAGGTTGGTTCATTCCTCGTCGTTCTTTGGAATTGGATATTCCACAAAAGTCGTTACACCGTATTTTATATAAAGACTTAAAGTTCAATTAACACAAGAACTCAAGACGGGCGATCATCAACAACGTCATGTCTTTGTTGTTTGGGCCCTTGCAATGCCTGAAAATTATCCGGAATTTCATCGAAAAATCATATTGGCTGATGAGACCCATTTCAATCGATTGCTACTTCAACAGGAAAAACTGTCGCATGTGGGGCTCGGAAACCCCTAAATTTATTGTTGAAAAGTCTTTCCATCCTCAACGTGTGAATGTTTGGTACGATTTATGATTGGGCGGGGTCAGTGGACTTTACTTTTTCTAATATGAGCAACATTACTGTCAATGGATTGCGCTATCGAGAGATAATTAATGATATTTTATGGCCTGAATGAAATGGCATTGATCTGGGCAACTTTACTTACTTTCAACAAGACGGCGCTACGTCCCACACAAGCAACGAAACCATCGATCTTTTAAAGGAAAAGTTTCCGGACCGTGTTATCTCTACCGGATATTATTATTTAACACCCTGCCACGTGAAAGATAAGGTCTACGCCAACAGGCCAACGTCGAATCAAGACATCAAAGATGGAACTCGTGAAGCTATTGAAGGCATACAGCAGACACTTTGCGAAAATTCCATATCTTCCTTTTTACATTGAAATAAACATCCGTTTATCTAAAAATATGCAATTTTTCTTTGAATATCTTATTGGAAAAGCCTGTACATAGATTTAAATAATATAGATAACTTCGGTATAAAATATTATATTTTGCTGTAGCAGTTATGTACTTAATCCGAGAATCTCTAATTCATGTATTGTAGATATTTCAAAATATTTTCTTATTAAACATATTTATTTTTATCACCCTCTCGACTTTGATTACTTAGTGTTGTGAAAGTTGTGGTTAATTTTCGGTATGAATCTATTTTACTTAACGGTGTTTTTATAATGTTAAATATTTATGTTTGATGGAGATTATTATTGTTTTCATTTTGATTGTTGTTGTTGTTAACTGAATTGATGTTGGTGGATGCGTGGCCAATCCTTTATTCAATCGTTCTATTTTCAACTTTTGCTTGAATCGGTTGTTTTTAAATTTGTTTGTATATTTGTGTGAACGTGTGCTGAACTTTGAGAGGATTTAGTTGCGATTTATGCAAAGTTCTATCCGCGTTTTGTTCTCTTACTTCGGTTCTTCATACATACATATTATTTGTGCGTGTTTTTCTTCAAATTGAAGCGTTTCTAGCATACAAAAGGTGTGTCATACCACTAAAGTCTGAAGTTTCTGCATGAAAACGACAAGTTCTGGAAAAAGTTTATTTTCTTCGTGATTTGTTTGTTTTTATCTTCGTTTGTGTTATACTTTTCCACGCTTCATTTACTGTTGTTATGGTAAAAAATTGAAGAGAATGCAGATAATTTGACAGCATTTGAATATTTATTAAGAAAATCTGAAGTATATTTTTTGATATTGAATGCAGTCTTCTAGAAAATAATATTTCAGATTTTATAAAAAAAAAAATAAAATCACTGCCGCCGTACAATATTTTATTTTTGCTATAGCCACTGTGAGTAGGAACGTAAGGAATAAAACGAAACAAGCAGATGCGTAGCTTGGCGTATGTGAGACATAATCCAGTAAAAAAATCCCGCGAAATCTTTGAGCTACAACAGCAATATTTTCCCCAGAATGCACTAAACAGGCACATATTTGTCGAACTCGCTGCATAAATTAATCAACAAAATGCCTGGAGTTATTTCGTCCGAATTTCGTGCGCAATTTTCTTGCAGCTTCAGTGAGAGACTCAGCATTTTTGAAAGTAAGTTTTCAATATTTCTCCAATTTTCTTCAAACGTAAACCTCAAACCTTGTGCTGAATATTTGACACATCGGCAATATCAATTAAGATGTCATAGCTCGAAAAAATATATAGCAAACCAGAACTTTTTGACATTTTCCAAACTTAAAAAAGTGAGCTCATAGGGAATTTGGAAGTATTTTGTTCAAATATTATGTTTTTCATAAGGAGAGTTCATGAGTGGCGAATTTAGATATTGTGTGATCATTTGGGGTTAACTTAGCGGTGGCGAGAACAAGTGTAGATTATTTCATTTCCATTTACTATTATTCCGAACCAGTCAAAAATATTGCGAATCAAATGGCCCAACTTATCTTATGAATGCGTCATGTAAATAAAAAGCTGCCACCATTTGACGTGGTCTCTGATTGCTCTCCATTGTGTATAAATGGTTGGCAGTAGAGGTTAACTAATTTGAAATGAACTAAGTATATACAAAGTTTTTAAAAATAAATGAGAACTGAAATTTTAACTAATTATTTATATATTATTGTACAATATAATTGAAATAAATTTACTGGGCTTTTATCTTCGAATATATAAATTATGAAATTTGTTGATGAAATTATAAATTTATTGAAAAGTTGGCAACATTTCGCCGTCACATATTCCTTTTTCAGTCCGCTAGCATGGCTGGGAGGTATGTATGTCAAGTAGATGGTTGGAGTTATAGCTCTTAATTGCCTTTACCAGAAACTCATTTGTGAAGGTGTCCTTGCTTTCTGGGAGCAGGCATTTTAGGCGTAGTTAGTCGTATTGATACTATTTAGAGTTTTGAGTTTTTATTTTTTATTTTTACCGCTTCTTGAATTTAGGGTGTTTTTTAGACGTGTGGTTTTCAATGATGCAATACTTTTTTCGGAGTTAGCCTGCTTGACAGCTGTTACTTGGTCTGTTTGGTTTGCTATTTCATAAGGAGTAGACTTACCCCGGAATAACGTTTTTGAATTATGCAAATTTATTACTAAAATAATGTTTCGATTCGCGTTACGCATCACGCTCTACGTCTAATATTCGGTCAACATAATCGCTCAGCATAGTCGGTAATTCGATTAACCATGGATCGGTTTCGCACTACGTTTATTCTAGTGGATTATGCGCATCATTAGAGCTGTGGAGTATAGTATCGAAGAAAACCAGAATGAGACCATCCGTCAGCTGTGCCCATACACTTTAAGAACAATTTTTCGGAAGAATTATTGCTTGGGGGCTTACAAAATTCCGATTTTCACAAGAAAATTTTGATAAAAAATTGCGTGGGATAAATGGATTTGAAATGACTATAGTTCACAAGCCATTTTTGAGACGCCGCTACGTCCTCAAAAAGTCACTGTTTGTTGTGCTGTATGGGTCCATACTAAGTTATCAAAACTGAAGCCGGTCATAATGTTGCAGTCAATGGAGAACGCTATAGAGCCATGATTACGGAATTTTTCGTGTCTAAATTGGAGGATGTTGATGTGGATGATGACAACGAAACAATTCACTTATGGAAGGAAACTTTAGGTGAGCACCTGTGGCGTGGCCTTCAAGATCGTGTGATTTAACACTGTTGTTATGGGGTTATGTGAAGTCGCTTGTCTACGCAGATAAGCCCGAGACGATTGTTACCTTGGAAGTAAATATTCGGCGCTGAGAGCTGACATACTTGGGGGCAAAAAGTGGTCGAAAATTGAGCCTCTTGGCTGGAATTTGTTCGAACTAGTGGCGACAGCCATTTGCCTAAAATCATTATCTTTATAATAAAGCTAAACTCGTGGTCATAAGATTAAATTATATTCAGTTTATTTCTTCTTGAAAACCACATGTCAAAAATCACCCTTATTTTTGATGTAGTAATGAAGCTCTCTGGAGAGTGTTTCTCATGTTTCACTTTAGTTGTTGAGCCAAACAATTGTTAATAAAAACTTGTACTAAAAGAATAAACATGCTTCAAAAAGACATATCAAAGTATAAAAAATACTGAAAGAGCATACAAAAGTGAAAGGGATAATTCTTGCTCCTCAGATTTTTGCTTTTAAAAATTATTAAAGTACCCCTACCAAACTGCAAAATTGATGTGTTTTGATACTGAGAATTTTGCAAAACTATTTACCAAAATGTTTCTAATGTTACTCTGCTATTTCTAATGGTTATTTCACTTTTCGGAATTAAACATTACCATCCTTTCTTATTTGTCAATTAAATCTGACATTTTTTGTAGTAAAGTAAAAGTTGTGCTATATAATCACAACATGGAATACATATATAGATATATATTTATGTATACGCTGAAGCGCTTATGGGGTGGTCGCAATAATCGAGTGGATAGCATTGTGTACTACCATAAGGCAGGCCAGAGTTCGACTCATATTCCGACCAACATCCAAAAGTCGCCCTTCGGCAGGGCATGCCAATCCGCCGAATTTATTTCCAACATGAAAATCATCTTTATAAAAATCGATCGGCCGTTCAGAAGGCGCTTAGAACTGTAGATCCCTTCCCTTGTTGGAAAACCATTAAGACAAGCAACACAAATTGGAGAAGAAGCTTGGCCGAAAAATGGAATACATTTAAATTGCTTATGTTTATATGTTTATATATGTATGTATTTGTATATATTTGTGTATACGAATGCCTGCGTACTTTGCTCAGTTGTAACGTCAAAATCGCTTTCTTCCCTTATCCACTTTGTATCACTTGTCTAAGATTTATCTGTTTAAATGCTTTCAGATTTCCGCAGCAATGTTTGCAATTCTATACGCACATTAACTGTTCGACATACATATATACAGATAGAGAGACAGACAGACAAATCAGACAGCAAGAGTAATAGACACACTAACGTTTAACTATTTCCGGTAGTGCTGGCTCATATACCGTACGACAGCCAACAACATTTATATATATATTTATGTATGTAGATACGGGTATGTATTTTGATTCCATATAAATGTTTATCTGTATATGTATTTATGTATCAGCATCTGTTTATTTCTCATTTCCATCAGACTTACCTTGGCACATCGTCTTTAAAGGAGACGTATCAAATTTTGTACTAAATTCAACGAAATTGGCTTTCACGTGTCCTTGGTCAGGTAAAAATTCAGATCGTTCCGGTATAAAGATCCGACTGTCCCGGGAACTATTAGACTTTAGTCGCCTCTTACGAGAAGCGTGTTAATTACATCCTATTAGTATTTGAGACAAAGGTTTCTTGGAAGATACATACACGTATAGGGTATACTATATAGTACATCGATCCCCAGTGCCTTAGTCATATCATCTGGTTGGCCATTTAAAAGCTCAAGCGGAGAGGGAACTGGTTTCTAACTATCGCCTTTATCAATGCGTAAAGGGCCAGAAATCTTTCACGAAACCTTCTTCTATCTGCTGTGATTGCAGCTTTTCAACGTGGAAACTTCCAAGTGGTTTGTAGATGGGCATTCTACGCTACACAGATGCTAGAGCGTATCGTAACTGTCATAAGATAGTCCGATTCGAGAGAGTATGCGCGTTAAAAACACTAGGAACATGTCTTCTGTCTATCACAACATAATCGATTGGGCTCCGCGTCCTTTGATCTGGTAGCTGAAACGTGGTGTTACAGCCGATTATATTTCGGTTCCTGGCAGCGTCAGTCAGGCACAAGCCATTTGGAGGCTAAATTTTCCTACCGTAAAGGTTTTATTTGCCTGACATCCTGATAGTGAAATTGCCTTACTCGATTTTGATAGAATACGTGTATGGTATGTCTTAGGACGGATTGTCCTTCTCTTCTTTAGCAGTGTGGGCATAAATAAAAATTATGTATCACTTTGATCTAAGGCGGATTGTGCCTTTCTCTCACCACAAATCTGACATCAAATTTGCGCTCCTTTATAGGGCCACTGTAATATACGTCCAATTCTTTTCCGCCCTTTTCCAGTCCATCGCATCTACTGGATGGCGGTGATGGCAGTCTTTATATTTTCGAGTACTAAAAACAGCTGTGCAGTGGCACCTCCTAATTAAGCGAACGTGTTTTCCAAGTGCACGCCTTCTGTATCATAGTTTTCAATACATTTTCCGTAGTTTTTAATCAATTCATTACTGAAAATTTTTCTTCTGATAAGTTTTTATTTCAAATACAAAAGTTGTTCATTTATGCTTCTTTTTAAGAAAACGGCTTACGGCATCTATGTTACCTCACACTACATATACACTTGTCAATATGTCGGTCATTAGGCCATTCATTCCTTTGAACAACTCATATGTATACTCGTACATGCCACAAGTGAGCAACTCTGGTATGCAGGCGACCATGACATGAACTGTAGAAAGTGGATGCGTGTTATCTGTCAATGGTTGAATAGATAAATAGCTGGTGGAAGCGAAGTATTTGCTGCTTGCAAAAGTTGAATTTTCAATGTGTATGTCTATGTCTCCCTGTGTATGTATATGAGTGAGTTTGTATGAGTGTGGGTGCGTATCGAGCAGAGTACAAAGATCTGCAAGTGATGCTATATCATCAAAAATTCTAAGAATTCTCCAAATTCTATTGAATTGTGGCCGAATATCTACTCTATCGATTTCATACGTGTTTTTGGTATCTCGTACGTTTGACAAACGCTATTAAGAGCTGGGAAGAAATACATGCATAGATCAGCAATGCTCTTTGATATAGTTCAATTTCCTTTTTCAATTTCTGCAGAATATCTGGTCTTCAAATTCCACTAATTACTCAGTAATTATTAAATTAAAAAATTCTCAGAGCGGGAGGAATTTTTTTTACTGGCAAAGTAATTGAAGAATCATAAGTTTTACCTCAAAGTTGGTTTCCAAGCTTGAAACGGTTTAGTATTGGAAATTTCCGAAGCCTGACGGACATAAATTCCCTATTTGTTTTGAGTCCATGCATATCCTGCAAATGGCGAGTAAAGTGAGACATTCTCCTGTTGTGTTATTGCAGTAGCCGCAGAAATATTTACCAAAGTAGTTTTTGGGGAATTTTGCGGAAGTGATGTTCTTGGCCGGATTGTTCCGGTATAAAGGTGTTACTGTCGCATGAACTTTTTAATTTTAGTCACCTCGTACGAAATCAATGCGGGAAAATTCTCGAACCCCTACCTCGCAGGGATAAGAAGCTTCCTCTTCTTCTTAACAGGTGTAGGCAGCCCTTACGTGGTTATAGCCAATTTTTCTTTTTGTTATTTGGCGACTATTGAAAACTTGAAATGAAGCCAAGTCTCTTGATTGATTACGGCCATTAGCAAGTACATCATCGAAAACTTATCTCTAGAACCGTTTCAAAGTTATCATAAGTCACGAACCAATCATCGTTTAAACATTTGCAGAATTCGTTGCCTACTTTTCCGCACCATGCTTATTGTGGGCATGACTTTCGCCTTGTAGAGTGCGCTGAAATTCATACACATTCCTTGAGTCTTAAGGCTGACATTATTTGCTGGTTTGATGTCCTCAATCAACACCATTTCTATAGATACATCTTAAAAAAGTCTCCGCATAAATAATAAAATAATTTAAACTCCTTTTGCTATTTTCCGGGTAGCTTCATAGTTACATCAACGTAGAACTTCTGTGGTATATCGTCGAAGAACTTGGTTATATGAAATTCAGCGGCAGGTTGGCCAATTACTATCAAGAGAGCTTTGCATAGACCGAAAGAACTCCCGTAAGGTAGGGGCTATGAGATGGTAGTGTCAAAACTGAACTTGCATGTATATGGTCTGGGGTTGTCTTGGTGTACACAAAACATACATATTCGGGAAGCTTTTCCTTGAAGCGCTTATTGTAAGTTGGTTATCCGTTGATAGTAAAGTTTTGAATTGATCATTACACCAGTACACCTCAAGGGAGGGTACTATCTCCACTGTTAAAGTGCCTCGCATTAAACACGCTTCTTCGGCAACTACATGCCACAGGTGTTGACGTGATAGTATGCGATATTGCTCTAACAGTGACAGGGAAGTACCTGCAAATCATAAGTGATTTAATCCAAACTGCCCTATGCATAGGAAGCTGGTGTTAGATATGTGGGCTGGATGTCCATCAAGCGAAAACCGAAATGGTACTTTTTACTAGAATATTTAAGCCACTTCCTTTTAAATCACTCAAGCTAAAAGACATGGAAATTACTCTCTCTCTCTTCTGAAGTCAAATATCTCGGGATAAACTTAGATAGTAAGCTCAACCGTAGCCGAAATACGGTGGAAAGGTCGAGGAAAGCTATCACTGCGTCACTGTATGGTGGCCACCATTGCAGTCGAAAGAACCACTTTCAGGAGCAATTTAAACAGTGTTTAGCGGTCGGCAACTATTCTCGTTACGGCAGCTCCACCGTCGACTACATTAAAAACGTGGAAACTCTTCTCAATTTTTTCCCTTTGGATTAATATCGCAAATTTTAAGCGAGGTGCAACGCTATTATACTGAACGCAACGTTATTAGACTGACAGTATTGGAGGTGTCGCTCAACACTGCACGCCAGGGAATTGTCTTTTCAGCGGAGTTGGCCTTCAAGCGTCCCCGGCTGGAATGAATGCGAAAAACAAATACTCTGGATCAGAGTGAAATAGCCATCGTCACAGATGTTTCTTAAATCGATAAAAGGGTAGGCTGTTGATGCTTCAGACTACTGTAGCATTTTCCAAGCAGAACATTTATACAATCACGGATGCCACAAAATAGTTGCCCAGATTTTTGGTAACAAACCAAATAATCACCATATACTCGGATAGCCAGGCAAGCTGCCATCAGATCTCTTCGATTCCACCACATCAAAAAAGAGAGAAACACTGTAAACAAGCTCTCGGCTAGATACTACACATCCGTCATTTTGGTACCCGGACATAGGCAACTGTGTAGCGGATCAGATAGCGTGAGGATGTATCATTCTAACTATATTAAATACTATCTACGTCGCGGGCGTACTTCTGCTCACGGCAAAACTCACGCTGAAGCTGGCATTCATTAAAAGAGCCAACACTAGATAGCTTAACGAAAGAACTTGTAACGTGACCAGACAGCTTTGACCTAAGTTGGACGCTAAAAGATCAAGAAATCGAATCGACCTACCTACATCTGTTCAGCATGAATACAACAACTGGACACTGCTTAATTGGATTTCACGGTAAAAGAATGTATACTTATAGAATGAAGAGAAAGTACCTATAACTATGCTTTGATTACCTGGCTGTCGTATCAAAGGCATCTTCGAATCGCTCATAAGGCACAAGAAATGGTTCGTAGATCTGAGTAGTTCACAAGTACACCGCAGCGGTATCACAAGGGGCCTTCAGGCTTTTATACGCTGATCAATCTGATTAGCAACCGCATCAGCTCAAGTCAGTTGAGTCGTAAAATGAAAGGAATTGGTTGAAAGTCCATCTCCCATGGAGTTTTAAAGCCTTCGTAAGAGGATAACGTAAGAAGGTTGAAACTTGACTATCATATTATCGCTGAGTCCTAAATCAGTATAATACCACTGTCCCGCTGCCGTTTATGCCTCCACTTTACGAAACTTTAGACACTTTTAGAAACCAGTAGATACTGAAAACCAGTAGACTAGGATGAGGTTCAGCTAAGAAGATTCAGTAAAGTGAACAATTTAGCAAATTCAGGACGCAGCAAGTTGCAATATCACCAGTCTCCATCATTCGATGGAATTTTCAAATTAAAGTGGAGAGAAGACAAAGTTAAGGATAGCAATATAAAATATTCCCAATTTCGACAATAAATAATGCATTTGCCAATATACATACATGTACATGTGAGTGTGTATCAGTGTACGTGTATAAGTATGTGTTACGAAGTGAACAGAAAATGCAATTGAGATTATTGAATTGGAAGCGAGCATATTTTGTAGAACAATATTTCTGAACTAAATATAATATATTTATATGTATGTATGTATAAGTACATATTGAGCTAACTGATTGTAGCGTGTTGTGGGCAAAATGCCAGGATAAATCTGAGCCTTATTACGACATAAACAGATAGCGAAATAGGTGAATAAATATATACTTTTATATAATATTTATTGATATATATACGGCCAAGAGGCATAATAATCGGGTAAGGAGAATACATACGAAGGGATTAACAAAAGTTCGGTAAGCTGACCAGAAAAAAAATTCTTCTCTACATAATCGCCATTGATTTTAATGCATTTCTTAAAGTCGTCGATTGCAAAAATAGTGGATTACTTTTTACTAGAATAATAAATGCATTTTTACTACGTCTTGACGCCAATTTATGCCAGCTTAAACTCTTTAAACTTTCTTTAGCAAACTCTAAATTTATTTTTCTCTACACAGTTATTTAACTAAACACAATTAATTTTACCTTTTCCTTTCCGCTAACTACATTAAAGCATTTTATCTAAGCGTACGCTTGGTGATGAAATAATCAAGATTGTCAAAGTTAATGCGATTAAAATGCTTAACACACATAAAAGAGATATCTACTAAACGCCTACTTAACGGTAATTGCTTGGTCCTTTCCCTTTAGGTATTTTCTGCCATTACAGTAAAGGTTTCCTTTTTTTGTTTTATTGGCCTACTTTTAGGGTGTTAGCTTAAAAAGTTATTTCACGCGAAAACCCTCAACTTACTCAGCAAATCTTATTTATTTTATACACTTATATGTATGTATATTTATATATTATTTTGTATATATTTATGTACGTATTTTGCTGCCTTTTTTATGCTTTCTTAAGTGCATTTTTGTTTGCTTGGTTAGATCGTAAATTAAATTCTGCCAAAATGTCTCATCATTATGTGCAATTTATGTTTTCATTACAGACACTCTGCTTAACCTTGGTTGGGTTGGTGTCTCATTTTCCCTAAATTACGCTTATCATGCTTACGCCAAGCGGATTTTTTGTAACACCGGGCAAATCATGTCAAATATGTTACGTGTATGATGGAAATCTATGCAAGGATTTTGTGTTAGCTTGCCTAACGGCTCTGCTTTCAACTGCTCAGCTGTTGTTACTGAGGTATTATGTATACTCGTATGTGTATATTTATGGTATATAGGTATATTATATATTCTTATTTGGTATTTGGCTCTGTTCAGCTCATCAACAGTATATGGACCCGAGAGTGTATAGAACGGTGCATATAAACAATGCTTGAACATTTTATGGAAAATGCGTTGACTTACAGCAGGTTTCAATGCTTTAGTTTACTCAGATAGGACCCAAAAAGGAGATCTGTTTACCCTTGTCCAGTGTATACTGAGTAATACACATTCCGGTACCGAACTAGGAAGAAGTTCGCTGATGCCGATGGCTTCCAGGCTGTGGTATAGAAATATGTTGACAAAGAACGGACAAAAAACATGTATAAGCTTCTTTGCAAAATTTTATAGATGCCTGACGATTGGAATCTAAGTGTGCTGTGACCAATCCACCAAAAAAGGAAAGTAAATAATCGTGGAATAAGCGATTACAATTATGTATAAATATAGTAGTTATATCGCTGCCGCAATAGTCGAGTGGTTGGCTGTGCGCACTACCATTCGGAGGGTCAAGGTTTGAGTCCCGGTACCACCAATATCCAAAAATTTTAGAAAATTAATTTAAATAAAAAATTAAGTTAACTTTTTAACTGCGGCCGCTCCTCGGCAGAGATTGTTAACCCCTCCGTGAAAATTTTCGCCCTGAAATAACAAAGTTATAAAGCGACATAACCACAATTTAGTGAAACAAGAGACAGTTGCGAGTAGACTAGGTCCTGTCGTCTCATTGCATTAAAACACTACAGTTGTAAAAGTTCTCGATACTCTAGCTATTTTTGGAAGGGAAAAACTCTACGCCGTTTCCAAAGGTCAGGCGAAACAGGTCCTAGCTTGACTTGTTGTCTCGAATCGGCGCCGAACCGCGTAAGGAAAAAATGACTCGCGTGTTATTATGAACTCAGCGGTGTTTACATCAATTGAGGAGAGAAAGAAGTAAAAATGAATGAGTATTTAACTAGTATGAAGCTGATGAATAAATGGTTAGTTGACATTTTGTAGGACGTTATTGTGCCAATAATGAGAAAATGATGTACGAATTCGAGTAATAAATGAGTAATCATTAGTTCATCTACTTCGATCATAAAGCGAGCAATGAAGACATTTTTGTTAGTTTTTACAAAAATAATTTGTTTTCTCGATTACGGGTTCTTCATTTGCTCGGTTATTCCTCTAAGAAGGACCAAAAGTATGAAACATAACGGCTAATCATAACTATAAATTGTTGTGAAATTCTTTTATTTTCAATGAACGCGCATGTTGTCATTTTAAATTAGCCTGAGTTTTGTAGTCAAAAGAAATTATTTACAAGTTATTATTTATTACAAAATTTTTCAAATCAATTCTCTAGTTAGCTAAATTCTGCAGAAGAGCTAAAACTAAGCCTGAATCCGAAGTGATAAAAAACTTTTTTCAAACTTTGATAAATATTCGTAGAAACATTATTTGAATTTCTTAATGCATTTTTTAATAATTTTCAGAGTTGCTACATAAAATCGAGGTTTGATGGGGTCAAACTGGAGGGAGTTCGCTTAAAGTCAACTGGGATAGCTCGAAAAATAAAACAGCGATAAATAAATAAAAATTGTTTGTTTTCTTTTCCGGTAGGTCTGAATTTTTTTATATTATTTACACATTTTCAATAACTAATATATATATATATGTTCGACATATTTTGCAGAATCCGTTAAAAAAAACTTTACATAGTTTACGAATTTTGATAAATCGATTAAGCTGGACTTTCACAAATGTATGGCAACCTTTTACCGAAAGACCTATTCAATAAAATCTGTAGGGAGTCAAAATTCGTCATAAATATAAAAATTAACAATTATTAATTTCATTTTTAATCATGTTTATTTTGATGAATTAATTTACTCATTTTTCTATTTTAAAAAATAAAGCATGGAATACAAATGCTCAATTATTTAAAAATACTCCTCTTAATATTTTCTTTGTGTCGGATTTCTGCTCTTTTTGGATGTAAAAAATATTGCTCTCTTTGCGCTCTTTCTGGAGACTAAAAGCATTACTCGCTTTGTGCTATTTTTGGTGACAAAAAACATTAATCTTTTTGTGATCCGTCTGCAGATAAAGAATGTCACTCCTCTGCTCTCCTTTTAGAAGTCAAAGAGAGCTTAAAAAATGCTCCGTTTGTCCTACATTAGGAGCTCAAAAGGGGACATGCAATGCTGAAATGGAGCAATAAATAAATGAGGCTCGGGGCTTAGTGGAGTAATCCATTACTCTCAAAGGAGCAATCTAAGATTAATCTTTGGATCAACCAATTTTTTACTGGTGCACTAGTAGCGCCGAAAACAGGCAAAGAGGCCCATCTCTGAGGTATTAATACATATGTATTAAATCCGAGTTAGCCGCATCATTGTTATTATTACATAGGTATGTGTTATTAATTCTCTGTTGACTCTTTATGGCTTGCAAAATAGGAAAATACTGAATGTAAAACATTTTATTGGTGCTATTGTACATGGTAGTCTCAAAGCCAACAATAATTCCCTAAAACATTAAATACCCTAAGAAATATGTATGTTGTACATGTGTGTTTGCAGCACAAAAACTTACAGAATTATCAGTGGAGTTGAAAAGGACAATAAACATCTGCATGAAAACCTTGTTTGTACAATATTAGCATAAATGAATGAACAAATATCTTTTTGTTACTCCATACACAAGTTCAACTGTTAACAACAATAATTTATATTTATTTAGTTACAAGCTTTGTACAGTCGTGCCATAAAGTTAATGTTAAACCTTTTGTTAACCGAGGGGATTTTTTGATATTTTAACACTCGTATATATGTATTTGCTGAATATGTTTATACATATAGTATATATTGTACTAAATGGTTCAAATTGGTTTTTATACAATTTTTATTTAATTTTTTGGGCTCTTTATTTTACTGCAAATAAATTCATTACTGATTAATTATAACCCTAAATATGTTATATAGAAGAAAACGGTTCAAGTTCCACTTTTCTGAAAGAAAATTTTTCATATATTAACCCAGACAAAAAGTCACCTACGTAAGTTTATACATACACTTCCCGAATAAAATAAAATAAATTCCATTTTTCCGAATAGATTGGTGCCAGTTGCACTTCACTACAAATAATTTCTTATCGGATGCCTACGTAATACAATATGTAGAAAACACCTTCCAAGTTTCAAGTCTTTAACGATCAATTGCTTAGCCAGTCACTCGTGACAAAACCTTAATTTATATAAATATAAATATAAATATGCCCTAGAGCACATTTCAAGCCAACAAGTCGTTTGTTTAAAGTTTTTGCTGGACATTCACTCGAAAATGAATTTCATTCCTTTCACCATATGTACTTACATTGTGTAAGCAAATATTTCACCGTCATGCTATTTTACATTGCCCACAAAGTTGCCATCGTGCATAGTCGTTAAAGACTTAATGCACTCTTGTTTTATTTTGTGTGTGGTTATTGTTGTGGTAAGTCTTTAGGGTGCTGTAAATCTCACCACTCATGCTCAGATGCGAGGGAAAGTTCAAAAGTACACGTAAAGTGTGATATAGAGTGTGACGGTGTCTCAATGACTTATTGAGCCGAAAAATAGCATAACAATCTTATGGTAGTTCAACGCATCGAAGTGGATAGGACATTTGATGGCAACTGATTTTAAGATTTTGATTAGCGATTACAGTTATTTCTGCTTATGTACAAATTTAAAATTAAAAAAAAATTTTGGTTAATCCCATCATAATCCCAAAATTAAATAAGAAATTTAAAGAAAAACGGAGAAGGATGTTTACAAGACCAGAGTCGTAATAATTGCTTTACACATATATGGCACCTCTTACATTAGACCAAATGAAATAAGAGTTATAGAAAAATTTATTAAAAATTTATTGATAACATCAATGTGATTGGTGTCTAATGTTGAACGAAAGCCAAAAAATGATTAATTCACTTACAACCGTCACTTACCCCGAACTTTTAGACCTCTCCTCGTCGATGCACATGTAAATTGTTGAACTATCCCCGCAAGGAAATGTTCAGTGATACCAGTACGAATTTTCACCTTTACTAAATCTTTTGCTTTTTCGATTTTGGCAACTAGTATTTTCAACGATAATTCGCCACCTTCATACTAGTTAAGTACTAGTTCACTTAAGCTTGTATTTTTCCATAAAATAAAAATGCAAATTTGACTGCAGCGAGAATTGAATTGTGAATCCGACAACGACAAATCCTGAACACTCGTCTATAGAGATCGGTGTGAGGTCAGCACTATAAGATGTATGCATAAGAACCTCCAAACTAAGCTTTAGGAGCTTCCGCCGAATCACTATCGACGTGTGCGGTCTGGCGGTGTTCTGATGGAAGACAATTATCATCCTTTTGGCCAAAGCTGAGCGCTTCTAGGCAATTACTTCCTTCAGGCAGCCCAATTTCTGACAGTATATGTCTGAATTAAGAGTTTGGAGAGCAGCTCATGATGAATGGTTCCTTGCCAATACCACCAAACACACAAAAAAACATCACTGGCCATCAATCCTGCCTTGGAGACCTTTTGTGCTGGCTCATTGCTATTCGACCACCGTTTTCTTTTGACGTTGCTGTGAGTGATACATTTTTCATCACCAGTCATCATCCGCTTCATTCAGCAGCGGTTTGCAGTTAGATGTGGCACTCAAACATCGAGCTTCTTTATGTATGCAGCCTTTTTCAAGTGATTCCAAACTGTTTTCGGTACAATGTTTAGCTCCGGACAATCGAAACAGTGCTCGCATGACGGTCAAGCTTGACGATTCTCAAAATGTATCGACATTTCCGACAATTGGCCCTCCACACCGTGGATCAGTTTTTATATAAAAATTACCCGAACAAAATCGATGAAACTAAAATAGTACATGGTTGACTGTTACTATATCAGGACCATAAACACTACTCACATTTTCAGCAGCCTGACTTGCGTTTTCGCCTTTATCGAAGAATAATTGTGGAAAGTAGCGTATATTCTCTTTCTTATCTCCATCTTTGACATGCGATCAACACTTCTTTCACCAAATTTTTTAGTACAAAATATTATCTTTCTAACGTAATCCAATCTAATAACTTCCCATTGGCAGTTCACAATGCTAACTACTCGTCTACCTCGGCCGCCGGTATTATACATACTACTACATATAGCTTATAACTATTAGAATACATGTTGTTGTAATTCATAGAGTACCCGAGAATCAAATTTCGTCACCGTTAAATTTAGCAACATGAAGTAGTTCCATAATGCGTGGTCGCTGCGGTCGCGGCTGCAATATATAATATTTTAAATATAAAAAATTTTGAGGCAATTTTTGGAAACGAAATTTTTAGTAAAAAATGGAATGAAAATACTGAAAATGTTGAAATTGGTGAAAATTCGTATGGTTTTATGCAAAGTTCAAATAATTGTAGTGAAAGTTTAGTTAAAAATTTATCGCAATGGAGAATGGCGAGCAATATATCAAGAAAAAATTTCTATAAGTTGCTTCAAGTTTTGCGAAAATAGAATATCCACGTTCTATAATCATTGGAATCCATTATTAAAAGAAATCCATATGTATTTATATATAATATTATAATTATATTATTTATCTTTACATTCATGTTAATTTTTAAAGAATAAATAAAATAAGTTTGCATATGTAACTTCAATGTTTTATTTATATTGGCTTACTCTAGTAGCAAAAAGAAATGTAAGTTTCACACATTACCCCTTCCTTGGTAGTGTATAATGAAGTAGTAAGCTGCACACATTATATCAGCGATGGTAGTTGTCGCATACAGTCAAGGTAATTTATTACTTCATTGGAAAGCCATTAACATTCTCTACTGGGATGCTCTCAAGCACAAATATGTACATACATATATAATGTCATTTGTAAGATAGCTTATAAATATTTATGAAACCATTGACCGAATGTTGTGGCTATGAAATGAAATGAAAGTGTTAAAGTAATGAATGTTCTGGTGGAAGCAAGTAGCAGACGGAGCCATTGAGCGAGAATATTTGAATCAACTGAAATAGTTAAAGAGAAGTATAAGTAAGAAGTGCTGCTCATTTGGCATGGAAATCGTTAACGACTAAATTGAATACACTTTTTATATCTTTCATGAACTTGAAATGGTATATTAATTTTATCCAAAGTATGTAAGTACCATACGGAGAAGTGATAGACCCATCAATATGGTATGTATACCGATCGGATTAGAATGACGAGCCCTGTTGATTTAGTCATGTCCTTCTGTCTATCTACCCGCCCATTCGTCTGTCCGTCTGTTTGAATACAAACTAGTCTTTTAGTTTTTGAGATATTTGAATGGAACTTGATTGGAGTTGACGTATGGTGAATATCTGGTCAATTACAGATGTGCCAGGTCTGACGCTACACTGATAAGGTTAAATCCTTTCGGTTACCGTGGGCTTTAATCACTCACATAATACGCTTTATAAGACCTCATTTTCGATATTGAGGAGGCTTGATGACAATTGTGGGATTTCTATTTTTGTTGATTGGTTAGAATGCTTTTCAGTTTTAATCATCGTGCACGATTTGGTCCGACCATATTCCACAAAGAAGCTGATGCATGCATCCTGTCAATTCTTTGCCACCATATTTGAATGACTCAGCCGTTGTTTTGTTGTGCTTCAGGTGGGAAACTTATATTCGGACTTTTTTATGGTCGAACAGTGTAATGTTTGTTCTATTTTCGGAATTAATTGATTGATTGACGCTTTATAATTTATAAACGTTGAAGAGATTTTATGCGGATCCCCAAACTGACGGTTGATGTATTCCCAAGAAGGAGATTAAATTTCATGAGAGAAATACAGTTGGAAACGTTGACAATCCTTGTAGTGGTATGACGGGGGATTTTTAGTCTAAGCTAGGGCACGAGCCCTTGACCATCTGCATGTTGCATGCATTGCCAACGACTCGACTACTGGTGTCACAACACATACCATACTTACATTAATACATACCATGAAATGAAATAAAAGTAAATGTGTCATTCTGTTCATCCTCTGCTAAATGCAATATCAATAAAACGATAAAATATTCATATGTGATATGCAACAACTACTACTAACGCGGGCGTGTCATGACAAAAGATAATAAAAAATACACTCATCCTCTGTGGTGTAATAGTAATTGTCATTGGCGCAACAGTTGCTGCTATTGATGCATCAGCTGACTTAGCTTTTTACATTTTATTGCAATCTAAGATTTCTGACCTTCTACGAATGACAGCTGCTTATCTGACAGACTGAATGCTCGTGTTTGCTGGTGCAACCCTTCGGACAGATTTTATATTTCCATTTAATTTTTCATTTATTATTTTAAAGAATTTTTAATAAATGTTAACATTTAAGCCGTGAACTCCTTTCGATCCTTCTCGATTACTTCCAATTTCATTAAAATCAGATCTTAAATACTTAAAATAGTTGGAATTTTTTAAGTCCGTAAATCGAGATCGTTCAGCAATCTTCCATAAAGTGTATGTGGAAAGCTCCAATTGTTGCGCGCGAAGGCGTATGGACTCATTTGGGTCTTCTTCGATATTCTTCTCCACAGCAGCAATATCATCTTCGGTGCGGACTGTACAGCGTCTCTGAGGATGGGCATTATTCACTAAAGTAAATGTTGGTTGCTGCTGGGTGATTACGGCGACCGAATATTAGACGTAAAGCGGTAATAAACTTGCTCAATTTACAAACGTTGTTCCAGAGTAAGTCTGTTCGACGACGAATAGCTGCAACCACTACACACAGCCAAGTTATTTTGATTTGACTTACACTTCCGCTCTCTGAGAACACTTTCTCCTCCTTTCTTTTATCGGTAAATTTCTAAAAATTATACATATGTTACATAAATACACCAAAATACATATACAAAGCATAATTGCTAACTCGAATTTATGGCACATTCCTTCCATATACTACTCTGTGTGCGTCCAATGGCGTCTGCTTTACATCGCACATCTTTCAAATTGCAATTTAAGTGAGCTAAAGCAGCATTGCGACACTTGCGCTGTCACTCATGCTCATGCATATACTCGGGTTATGGGTTAAAGTTTGCTTTTGGCCTCATTCGTGACATTTGGCTGTGATCCAAAAAGCGTCTGAAAATCGCTTAACAAGCGTTTTCTCGTTCTCGCACACAAGTACATACTATACATATGGTGTATTTGCTAGCGAGCTTTTCCTTTGACTTTATACTACTTAAAGGCCTTGTTTGTAGTCCCACAAATACAATCCGTTTTGTGACTGGCTCATTTTTAAGCTTCTTCTTCTACGTATCTTCCATTTTGCACTTTGCTTGCTTGCCGTTTATTGCGAAACTCATCGCTTTATATTTTATTTCTCATTTTACTGGCACTTCTGACAGTGTATATTTCAATTCAATTGTGTGAGACACAAGAAAAGATTGCGGGTTCTTTTTCTTGGCAGTTTTTGAGATTTTCATACAGATTTACGTTGATTTTTTTAACATTTTTCCCAGGAATATTTTATGTCATAGGTCACGTTCTTATAATCTTCTATTGTATTTTATTAAATTATTACAAAAGAAGAAGAAGAGAGATAGAGAGATAGAGAGATAGAGAGAGAGAGAGAGAGAGAGAGAGAGAGAGAGAGAGAGAGAGAGAGAGAGAGAGAGAGAGAGAGAGGTATGTGAGAGAGAGTATGTGAGAGAGAGTGTGTGAGAGAGAGTATGTGAGAGACGCAGTTCTTTAAAATTCTGCAAAAATTTTGGCAACTTCCTGATATTTGGAAAACCAAAGTATATTTCTGAAAGAGTGAGGTATTTTTTCTAGCCACGGACATAATCATGACATGCTCTACTGCAGCTGAGAGAAATCCCTTTGAAAAAACGAGTTTCCTTAATCCATGTAGTCATGAAATGGAATAAAAAAGCACCAGCAGTCGAGGTACTTGCGGCTTAACTAATTAAAGATGATGATGAAAAGCTCGTAAAGTGTTTGGAAAATATGGTTGCATCAAAATATGTTTAATGAAAGAAAAATCCATGTGTTTTGCTAAATCCCTATAAGTTCTTACCTAGCTGCTTATACCACGTTTGTTAGGAACTCTCAGAAGATAATTTTACTGTAATTTAAATTACTACCATGCCGTAGGTCGTGGGTCCTGATCAGATCAATATGCAAAATGATAGAAATAATTTAAATAAAAGTCTTAAATAAACTTGTCCAGTTGTGGCCGCCCCTTGGTAGGGAATGTCAACTCCTTCGCGTGTGTGTCTCCAAAACTGTAGGTTCTTCTATTTGTTGGAAAAATATTGAGATGCAGCTCCCAAATTTGAGTTGGAGCTCGGATAGGAATTGCTTAAGCGCTTATAAAGAGCCAATTACAAAAGAAGAAGACGAAGCCAATAAGAGTGACGGACTCTTGAATTGATATTCTATTATTCTGTAACTCTGTCACCAACTATTAAAGTCAGTTGTGAATCTCTCTGGATGGCATGATGTAGCTAGTGTGGCCACTATCTCTTAATTCGTGCTAAATTATGCTAATGTCATCGTATACCAGGTGTATTAGTTGAAGTTTGCCGGTTTTTTCGATAAAGAAAACACTTAATTTTTAGAGAAAACTCAAAATTTTTTTATTCAAAGTATTGACCATTGGTTTCTACACATTTCGCCCATCTCTCAGGAAAATTATAGAATTCCAAAAAAACTTTTTCTCTTTCGAGGCAAACCATTCGACGAGCCATTTTTCGACTTCTTCAAAATTAGCGAAACACTGCTCTGCAAGGGAGTGTCCCATCGATGCAAAAAGGTGATAGTCGGGCGGGGCGAGGTCTGGAGAGTACGGAGTACGGAGAGTAATATTTCCCAATTAAGTGTTTTTAATGTGTCTTTCACCAGTTTAGCGGTATGAGACGGCGCGTTGTCATGTTGCAAGATAACTTTGCCATGTCTTCGGGCCCATTCCGACCGTTTTTCGATCAACGCATGATTCAAATTGATCATTTGTTGTCGATAGCGATCCGTGTTCACCGTTTCACCAGGTTTTAACAACTCGTAGTACACCACACCACACTGGTCCCACCAAACACAGAGCATTGTCTTACGGCCAAAGCGATTTGGCCTTGCAGTCGATGGGCCAGCTTCACCAGGGGAAAGCCATGATTTTTTTCGCTTCAGGTTCTCAAAATAAATCCATTTTTCGTCCCCCGTGACAATTTGATGCAGAAAAGATTTCCTTTCGAATCGTTGAAGCAGCATTTCACAAACGGTTTTTCGATTTTCCATTTATCTATCGTTCAGCTGGTGTGGCACCCATTTTCCATACTTCTGGATCTTTCCCATGGCTTTTAAACATTGGCAAATTGTTCCTCGAGTCACATGTAGTGTTTCTGCCAATTTTTGTTGCGATTGGGTTGGATCAACATCCAATAACGCCTGCAATTCCTCGTCTTCGAACTTTTTCGCTGCACCAGGATGTTCATTGTCTGTCAAATCGAAATCTCCACTTTTAAATTGACGAAACCATGTCTCACCTGTTCTAATCACTGGAGCATGTTCACCATAAGTTTCTACCAGCAACCGGTGAGCTTCAGTTGCTTTTTTCTTTTGATGAAATAAGAAAAGCAACGAATGCCGCAAATGCGATTTACTTGGAAAGAAATTCGACGTATTCACTGAGGTAAACAAATATGACGCTATTATTTTGGCGGAATGTGATTTGCGTGCTTGTAGGTTAATGTTTAATAGAAAAAAATTACATACATGCCAAATCATAGAAATTTATACATATTGCTAGCGACATCTACTAGTAAAACCGGTAAACTTCAACTAACATACTAGCGATATACCACAATATAATGAGCCGCTTGCTTTAAGTCCGACGCTTGCTTATGCCCGCACCTCAGCTGAGCAGACTCTGCAGTAAGACTTACTTAAATGAATTTTTAAACCGAATATTTCACACTGGCATCACTAAAGCTCTTTTTTAAACGTAATCCAAGGCTCCAAATATTTTTCCAAGACTTGACCTCATTACAACCTCTTTTTGACTTGAATAATTAACTAAGGTAAACTTTAAAATTTGTGATTTCTTCGTTCGTCGGAGGTAGAGACGCATCTGTTTTAGTTGTCTCGGTGTGTTTTGCATTTCCAAATACATGTGACCGATTAATTATGTTTGAATTACTAAACAACCAAATAGCGGTACATTTTAAGTACATTTCTCCGCAGTTTTAAGTAAGTCACAAAAAAAAAAAATATACCAGATTTCTCACAATAACATTACCTCAATATTCACAGCATGAAGTGAAATTCGTTGCACCGCCGTTTTGTTTGGCAAATCTCATTCACTAATGAATGACGTTGTTGTTTTACATGTTATTGCCTAAAAATTAGCACAGCATTTCATTTCATATTGTCTGCAGTAGCTTACTTTGCACAGGATTTCATGAATTTCATAATATTTTCCAAAATTACGGCCTAAAATTTCAAGCTCATGCCAGTTTCGTTGGTTGCCACAAAGTCAGGAATTTACCTTTAACTTTGCACACCAATACTGGGGCTTACAAAAATACAATTCGTATATAAAATAGGTATGTACGTTTGCGCTATAATGTGTATGTACTTTCGGAATTTATGCAAGACTGTGAAAAGTGGAAAATGGAATTTACGTTCATTTATTACTTATGCGCACCACAGGTGCCACAGCAGGCATAGACAACAATTTCCCCACTCATCATAATACATTTTGGGCACTCTTCTAGCCAGTCACTAATGAATAAACCGTTGAGAGCCTCGCTAGAAAATTTCATTACTTATTTTGAAAGTTGCGAGCTAAAAGTATTAGGAGTTGCTCAAAATTAAAAAAAAAAATAAATAAATGTTTGGAGTGCTCTATGGATAGAGATAACCATTGGCACATATTTCCTTAAAAATAAAGCCTGCTGTTATATTACTGTCCATAGAGAACATTATAGAGCCATGATTAATGACTTTTTCATGTCTGACTTGGAGAATGTTGTTGTGGACGACCTTTTGTTTCAACAAATCACCTCTAATTGTCATACAGCCAAGGAAACAACCAATTTATTGAAGACAACTTTTGGTATGCGCATTATTTTTCGTCGTGGAAGCTTGGCCCCAACCGATCGCAAACGATGTTTCTGAGCTTACCCTTTAATTACATGCCCAAACATTTGTCATTTGCCACACCAATGTTTTAGACGGAACCAAAGAGAGAATACCTAAGTAATTGATATTTTTTGGTTAGACTCAAACGAAGAATATTTGAACCAAGTCAGAACAAACTAGGCGATAAGAATGTTAAAAATAATCAGTGAACCATAATGAAATTTGTTTACCATCGTTGCACATAAAGCTAGGCAAAAAAAAAAAAATAAATTAATGAAAAAAACGATGGAAATTTCCTACATGGCATCTTTGTAGCAATATCTTTATGTTCAAATGTACATATGTATCTGAGTACAAGTTTTGTCCATTTGAGTGTCCATTTAATGATGTTGTACTGAAGCGTGCGCATATTTTCACACTTTTTTCCGTTAGCCACATTCATAAAATTTTCATTGTTATTTGGCATTTGATGCTTCATGCTTAATGCGCTGACGTGTTCCATACAACTGTTGATAGCCAAATTCGGAGAATGTATGTAGTCACATATTTACAGCTTGTTGTGTGAACTTGTTGAATAGTCTTTCTGTTTTAAGCTCAGTAAAAGTATAAAATTACACACGACCAGAATTGACTTCCAGAGATGCTGTTTGTTGTTTGCGACTTTATTAAGCGCTTTTGGTTGAAAACGAGATTTTTTACTGGAAAATAATATTGACTGCTTTACAAATGTATATACCATATAAATAAAACAATGTTAGTTCGAAAGAGTAGCAGATAAAGTAAAGGAACTGCTATATTAATGCAATATGTCCTTTTTTTAATTCGTTGAGTAAAAGTTTCGAAAGAGGTCCAGATACGTGATTATGAAAAGCTTGAGAAACTGGCCGACAAGGGTAATGCCCGAAAATTCTACGAAATAACACGGCGACTTACAAAAGTTTTCAAGACTGTAGCAAATTTTAGTGGGACCCAGAAAGTTAATATAGTGACTGATGCCCAGAGTATACTTAATGTACGGAGGGAACACTTCTCCAGTGTGCTGAATGGTAGTGAAAAGTCGACTATGAAGAAATTCAAATAGCAATCGCCGATGAATTGCAGACTGAGCTATTCAAATACGGCGACAATGAACTGACAGGGTGCATGCATCACCTTCTTTGGAAAATATGGTTGGTTAAAAACATGCCCGTTGATAGGAACATAAGTATGCTCTCCCCAAACCCTAACAATTACCGTGTTATACCCCAAATTAGTTCGTTTTGAGAGCATTGGGTGCAGGACTAAAGTCAACCGTTAGAGAACTAATTGGCCCTTATCAATGTGGCTTAATATCTGGTAAATCCACCAGTGCCCAGATATTCACCATGCACAAAATTTTGGAAAAGACTCGTGATAAAGCATCCTTCAAAAGTACGAAAAGGAGCTGCCTTTACCCCGCTATGTGTGAATTAGGCATTCCCTTAAAACTTATCCGGTTGTGTACACTGACGCTAAGCAACACCGAAACCTCTATCAACATCAGGAAGGACCTCTCTGAGCCTTTATAAGCCAAAAAAGGTTTCAAGGAATAGGTGACTCCTTTAATTTATTGCTAGAGAAAATATTACGATCAACAGAGCTGAATAGAGTAAGTATAATATTCTATAAGAGTACAACAGTTGTTTTTGTTGTTGTTGTTGTAGCGGATTCGTTAACCCCGTAAAGGGATAGGTTAATTAATCTAAGTCACCGAGGTCATCAAACGGGAGGTCCAAGAAACGAGCTGTTTCGACGGGATCGGATCAGAGGGAGAGGTTGTTGGCTTTAGGGGGCATGTAAAGAGGTGGCTAGTATCGTGAGGTAACTCTCCAAATTCAGGCCATACGTTGGTAATGTTGAGGTAGAGTCTGAATAAGTATGAGTTTAACATGAAAAAGTATCCAGACCTGAGTTGTGCCAGTGTCACGCGGGTCTAAATAGGTGGAGCTTTTACTCCGAGTACTCCATTCACGGGAAGGGAGCATTGAAGGTGTTGACTGACTTCTGGTGAATGGCCTTCAGTGCTTGTCTGTACGCCGTCCTGTCCAGCAGCTGTTGTACCTGTTGTTGGATGGTGTCCTTCATACCTAGTACTCCCTTTCTGATGTGCCTGGGTGGAGGTTCGGCTTTAAGGGGTTACATACGTCCAGCAGCACCAAAAATGCGCTAAAACAAAAACTGTTTTCAGAAGGGATAACAATAGAAATAAATATAAAGAAATTTTATACAATGTTTATTGGTACTTAAAGTTTATAAAAAAATGTATTTTAATTTTTCTTTACAAAAATTAGTACATAAAATATCACGTGACCCAAAGTACAATGAAAAAAAAGTTGCTCCACGGTCTGCATCATTTATCCTTGGAATGTTGATGGATCTGTAAAAATAAAAAAAATTCTTGTAAAATGAAGTTGTAGTTATAGTCTGTCGAGCCGAATTTTTTAATTTCGAAAAATTTTCCAATTTACGGAATTTAGAAAAAAAGTATGCGTTTTACGTCATAAATGTCACACTTTAATTATGTTCATAAAATTTTTTAATAAAAATATCGAAAATACGGCTCGACAGACTATAGAGAAAACATTTTCGAATATTTTAAAAAAAATCGCATCAAAAAATGTTAAAAACTGTATGAGTTATCATGCAGACCGTGCCGGGAAAAGTAGTTTCGAGAAAAACGCGTTTAAACTTTCATGTGCCTCAAACGAAGGACAGCTACCTGTGTGCATTAAACTCTCGTCGGGCGGTCTGATTTTCTACCATAACTTTGTATCTATGGGGAATTTTTACAATCGACTTTCACAGAAATACGCCTAAAACTATAAAGAATAATAACCTATAAAAAAAAAAAATCGATTTTTTGAAAATTCTGGACGTATGTAACCCCTTAATGAGATGCCTATTACAGACAGACGGGCATACGGATATGGCTAAATCAATACAACTCGTCGTTCTGATCGGTATATCTTGTTATGGGTCTATCTCTTCTGCTTTTGGTACTGACTCCTGCAGACCAAAGTAAATAAATTAATATTATGCACATACATATATAAAAACTAATTAATAAACCGTTAATATTAAGTGCGGCAAAGTAATTCTCATAAAGTTTTTCATGTTGAAACTTTGACCTTACGCATATGTACCCATATAATATGCATAAGTACATATGTATTAATTTTCAATGTTATATAATATACACGTATGTGTGCTTGCATACACAACTACCACAGATTAAGTGAAAATTGCGCTGAAAAGTTTAAAACAACAACTGCATCTGAGTATTAATGTAAATTAATTACCACACAACCGCTTTTAATTAACTTTCCATAAAGTGCGTATACATATTTATGTACGAGTATGTGTGAATATGTTAATTTTTAAATTATTTAATTACTTCTTTATTTTGATTTCTTAACTAACTTGCATTAACAACATAAGTAGTCTTACGTGCATACGTTATACCTATGTTATGTCTGTATGTATGTGTGTAATATGTAACACTGTCAATTCTCTCCATTATTTTACTTTTCCCATCTCCAATAAACTATGAAGCCACAAAAATCTCAAGTGAATAATACATATTAATGAAAGCACTATACGAGGGGATTAACAAAAGTTCGGTAAGTTGACCAGAAAAAAGTATTTTTCCATTTATTCGTAATCTTTGTCCTTTTTTATCTTCTCTACATAACCGCCATTGATTTCAATGCATTTCTTAAGCCTATAGATGCACTTCTGAAAACAGTCTTCAAAATCTTGCTTTTTAAGCTTATCAAATTCAGCATTAACCGCATAATTTATTTCCTCGTTACCATTAAAGACCTTTCCTATTAATTTTTTTTTAATTTTTGGAAATATCCGAGGAATATGGTGCTGCACGTATTTCTTCGATCCCAGAGATCGCAATAAAATGACTCATTATTTTAGCAGTGTGGGATGGTGCGTTGTCATGATGTAAAAAGTAGCGCCGCAAACCTTACATATCTCAGGTATCCAGTGTTTTCTTATCTCCAGCCGATCGTTCTAAAATTTGAAAGGAAGACTAATAAAGTAATTGCAAAGGATTTGGTATTTTTAGATTTAACAAAAACAAATTGAAAGTCACTAACTGACTGAACTTTTGTTAATCACCTCGTATGCACAGCAGGCAAAGACCGGAAAGTAAAAATACCATTGTATGCCACAGCCAGCAGCAGTTGCAACATTGTGTTGCAGTTATTGTATGTAAAAATTTTCCATAAATTAAGTTAAGAACAATTGGCGATAAGAATTGTTTTCATTGCAAGGCAACAGCAAAAAATTCATAATTTCATTATCAGTGGCATAATATGCAAATTGTATAAATCGCAGCTGCTTCAAATGTAAAATTATATTTTTATGCTTATCAATCATGAATTCGCCTGAAAAGCCCAAAAGACACGCACACACCGCGCTGACCGAGAGACTATAGCTGGCAAGCCGCTGCGTATACGTAACCTGCTTGTGCTGGTGCGAGAAGAATTACTAAAGCAAATCGTTCAAAGTTCGATTGGTCTGAAATGAAAAAAAATGTAAAAGTCGGTTTGAAGTAGTAAAATTTCTCTACTCAGACTACTTAAAAATTTAAAAAAAAATAAAAAATATTGTTTATTTAATTGCGGTTATATGTACACGTATGTATATACCATATATCGAGGAAGCGTCACTGGAGCCACTACGACATGTTCGGTTTAAAGGTTCGGTGCAGTCTAATTGTAGCGCCTGTTCAGCCGTTTGAAGTTCTCATTAGAAGTAAGGTTGATATAACCACCAAGAGAATGCAATGGACGGGACAAGAACTGAAAAAGTAGGTTCTTGTGTTTATTACTGTTTACCCGGGGAGCGTGAGTCTTTGCATAACTTTAGGCGCTGAATAATTATTTCCTGCCGTTTGAGTTTTTTGCTTAAGACCAAAGAGTTCTGCCTAATTTCTAATGCAAGCCTAGTGCTCTATTGAATACATTCAACATTCTTCCTCCCTTCTTAGCCAACGAGGAGTTCAAGTTTAGTTTTGGATTTACGGTGGAAAACTCACCCAGCCATCGAGTACTATTGTTCACTCTGGTGGATGAACTTCTCACCAAAATCGGCAACAAAGCGAAGTTCTTGAACGTATCGCGTCCCCGCCCCGATGGAGCAGCCCAACGATGTGCCCGAACGCTTTCTACATATAACTTAAGAGTACTGGCAAAACGGTCGGATAATTAAGCCTCTCGAGATTAAGAAACCGAAAAACCTGTCGAGCTAGTTGAGTGTTACCCGATCGGAAGACTCAATGGATCCATGGCATCATAGACGAAATACACATCTGCAGCGTATTAGCTAAGTAAACTTTGCAACATCGAATCTATCTTGCTGCAGCTGAGATCCGCATTCACCGGTGAGAAACAAATAACGCGAGTCAGCGAATACGGGGAAGGCTTCATAACGCAGAGTATGAGTAAATACTGTCTACACCACAACGTTGCGATCGACGCGATATGAAAGGGAGTGTTGAAGAGGAAAGCGAGACGCATTTACGGACAGAAAAATAAAGAGATGCCCACCTGGCGAAATGCTTTCAACCCCTAGGAATTCGACTAGGATTCAAAGATTTCTCTTGTAAGAACGAGAGAAGTGTTCTGATGGTGAGTTTACCATATTGGAAGGAACACTTTTCCAGCCTGCTTAATTGCAGTGAAAATGACCCCGGATCCCGGATGGTGACCCCGGATCTCGAATTGATGAGGATAGTACGGACATTTAATCGAATAGCGAATGAAAACTTAAATGATAAAAAAGCAGTCAGTTTTTTTGCCAGAAAAATTATCTGACGAATGCATGCTCGCTGGATGGGATCTGCGTGTGCTCTGCCTATTTCGAAAGGAAGAGAATGCCGTAATTCTCGCCAATTATAGATCTGGCAAGCCAGTAATTGACCAGATATTTAACATGTGCTAATGTTGGAAACGTCTCATGAGCAAAGGATCCGACCCGCTTTGACGATTTTAAAGCTGCTTTTGGCGGCACGAAAAGAAGCTGTCTGTATGTCCCTATGTCTGGATTTGGGAGCGCAGATAAAGCTATACAGCTTTGTAAGCTGACGCTGAGCTCTTTCAGAAACGGGAAGGACCTCTTCCATCCGTACGGTATCAAACGAAGCGCTGGGAAAGGTTACTCTTTATCTTGCGACAATTTATTGATGAATAAGAACAACAGAAAATAATTCAGAAGCAAGGCGAAAGGATTGGTAGCGAACGAGGACAAGATGAGATATCTACTTTTATCAAGCTAACTGTCAGCGCATTCGCATCCAGGCCTCCATGTCACTGCTGACAGTTATAACGTTGAGGTTGTAGCCAAATTCGTTTAACTAGCTAGTATCAACTTCAAAAACAATGTTAGCCTGGAAATTTAACGATGTGCTACTTTGGATTGACGAGTCAGTTGGATATTTAAGACCTCTCCCGGCGAACAAATGTGAAACTCTAAGAGTTTTATATCTTTGCGGTGCAGAGGCGTGGACGGTATCAACCGTGAAGTATACTTCTTTATATCGTCCCGAATGATGAAAACTCTGCAGTTTTGAAACTATTTGGTGTGGCACCCGCTGGTGGAAGAATATAAAAATGAAGACCACCACTCTATGTGAAACGAACTGGCTCCAACTGGTGTCTCCAATTGACGGTATTTAGTGAAGAAAGGAAACTATCTGTGTTTTGCTATTAACTCGACTTTAATCAGGTAAGCGGGATTTGTGCCAATTTATTATTAGTTTTCCTACTAAAACTCCGAAGACAACAATATGTACACACATACCTACATTCACCGCATTAATTATTGCTGCTTTAATACATCCGTTTATATGCCTCAGCTGTCTATCTCACTGACTTTTAATTTGTCTGCAGTTGATCATTAATTTTACGAGTTTACTTAAGAGTGCCGCCCATCATGCCACAAACAAACCAGAGTAAGCTGTGACCAGGGACGAGTGTGGCAAAGGCATATATATGTATATATGTTGATGTGACAGTTTATGCTGTGCGACAAACCCTCAGGACCACAACGTGTCTCGGTTGTGTTGTAGAGACCGGAGCTTAAGTCGCCATGATGACTGACAAGCAACTGTGTACACAGTCACCGTGACTCTGTTTGTAAGCGACTATGTGAGTGTGCGTGGGCATGTGTGTGCTTTTGTGTAAATGTAAGACTTGTCAGGACTTAAAGTTGTCATGTCAATTAAAAAACCACAATGGATGAGAAATTTATTTCACAATAAAATGTGGGTACAACGGGAAATAAAACTCAGACAAGGACCCAAAAAGTGTTTGAGGAGAGGCAGGTAGGTAGGCGGCGACAGTTGAAAAGTTACTGTAGAAGGTGGTGGTTCGCAGACTTCTATGATAAATGTTGTATGTAAATTGAAATGAAAAATTCGCTCACGTCGAAAAAACATTCTCACATGAAACATTCTTAAATAAGCTTTTGCCAGCTGGGAAGTTACACAAACAACTAGACCGTAAAATAGCTCAGTCAATCATCTAGCGGCGTAAACATAAATGCGGAATAGAAAAGTTGTCAGAAAATAAACGAAAAATGTCTGCAGCGAAATAGAAGTGTTCCTTTCCACCCTCAGCCTTTCCAGTGCGTCTGAGGAAAAGTAGGCGTTTCCGTTAAACAATTGTGCTAGCGAAGCTTTGTTGTTGTTTATTTCAGGTCACTGCAGAGGTTGCGACAATTCACGGAAATAATGTGATTTATGTACATTGACAGATATAAATTACCACTTCGCAGAAACTTTACTGAAACCGTCATATAATCACAACAACAATACCTCAGAATTGGAACTCCACTTTTCATAACGACAACTGCAAACGATTTAAAGACCCCACTTGAGAGTATGTAGCTAGAATGTGCGAATGTGCGGTCTCTTAATTGGGAAGATGCCGCTTCCTAGCTGTTTGAAGTCCTCGTAAAGCTAAAGACCGACATCACCTCCATTTAAAAAGTGCGACGATTGGCGATTTCAACATTAGGGTGGTCAATGAAGGTGCAACAGTCGGAAAACTCAACCTTCAAGACGAAACGTTGCCTAATTAGTTGGGACTAACTTGGATGTGAAAGACGAACGATATATCTTTAGTGTTTTAAATGACCATACGCTTTGGAGTTCGACCTACTCTTTGTAGTCAAGTTGTGCACCGCTTCTGAACAATGAAGAACATCTCCAAACACCAGTAAGGTTTTTTGTCGGAAAGCTGCAATCACAATAGATAACCAAAGGGGTTTCGGCTTGACATGCGATCCTACTCTCTGAAAGCTGGCGAGAAAAAAAAGAAAGCCTAGTTCGCAACATTACCATCAAGCGCATAAGAGGAATGAGGAAGTGCAGCGAATCGGTCTGGTAGTGAGTTAAGGCAGGAGAAAAAATTTCTTATCAAACTAACATTCAGCGCATTCTCGTCTGGGCTTCTAAGTCACTGTCACTGTAATTCATAACTTTGAGATCGTAGATAATTTCGTTAAGTCATAATCAGAAAGAATCACTTCAATGAACGGTTCGATACTAAACAAAATTTCAGATGAAGTCTTTTAACGATGCATATAATCATTCTTAGACGGAGTAGGCAATTGAAAAGTGAAGTCTTCTTATGACTAATGAAGGTTAAGCTCTACAGATCGCTCATCACTAGCATTCTACTTTATGTCACAAAAACGTTGAGGAAGAAGATGCTAGAAGAGTTGGTTTTCGAGAGAAAGATTTTGCGAACGATTTGTAGATCCTTGCGTATTGGTAAGGATAACCGATGGAAGGATGAGCCGAAAGAAAGAGGGTAATTACGATATTCTAGCTCTCGGCAAGAGAGCACTTAACCGATTTTATGTTGTAAATTTTTTTTTTTGGCCCGGGCAATTCTATTTTATTTCATTTCATCTCATTTCAATTCCCTTTCAATTCCAATTTTTTTATTTCATTTACATTTCGTTTCTATTTCGTTTCATTTCAATTCTATCTGATTTCAATTTTGTTTTAAGTCAGTCATTTTATTTCAATTCCATTTAAATTCCGATTCCATTTCAGTTAAATTCCGTTTAATTTCAATCCGTTATAGTTCCAATTTCATTTCATTTCAATTCCATTTCCTCTCAATTCTATCTCATTTCTATTCCAATTTCATTTAAATTCCGTTTAATTTCAAACACATCTCATTTCAATTTGAATTCGATTTAATTTCAGTTCGACTTCTTGTCAATTCCACCTTACTTCAATTTCATTTAATTTAAATTTCATCTCATTTCAATTCCGTTTCATTTCAATTCTATCTGATTTCAATTCCATTTCATTTCAATTTCATCTTATTTCAATTTCGTTCTATTTCAATTCCATTTCAATTCCGATTACATTTAAGTTCTGTTTCTTTTCGATCCGTTTCAGTTCCAATTTCGTTTCATTGCAATTCCACTTCCTCTCAATCTCATTTCAATTCCAATTTAATTTCCTTTTAATTTGTTTTCCATCACATTTCAATTTGAATTTTTTTTAATTTCAGTTCCACTTTTTGTCAATTCCATTTCATTTTGTTTCATTTAAATTTCATCTCATTTCCATTTCGTTTCATTTCGATTACATGTCATTTCAATTAAATTTCATTTCAATTTAATTTCGTTCCAATTTCAGTTCATTTCAATTTCATTTCATTTCATTTCCAGTTAACTACAAAATTGTTTTAAGTTATATTTTTTTACCCTTAATAGTTAACCCTTCATAGATCCTCTGGAAGAAATGCATATATGAATGTATGTAGTATTGTGTTTCAAATCTTATAAAGATGCTTGCAAATTTCTAGGTAAGATATTAAGTCATCATTAAATCGCCTTTCGCCGACTATCCAAGTTCAATCTCTTAAAATGCTTTTAGATTTCCTCTCTAATACATGTCTATATGTACACTAATTGCTAAGAAAATAGACAAACAGACAAGGCGTAGCTCAATGGAAATAGACAGACCAACGTTTAACTATTTCCGGCAATGAAAGCATACGTAAATATATATTTATTTACATAGAAATAATATTTTTATGTGTCTTCGTATTTCCAGTCTATACTTGAGCAGCATACTCGTATGTACCATGCAGGAATACTAGTTCATTTATTATACTCAGCCTTTCACTGCAGGGCACGTATAGTATAGTTGTATACATACTCGTATGTACATACAAACCTGTTGGTATCTCACATCATTTCCTTCATATTCTCTTCAGTCGTATCTACTAAATGAATGATACGTACAACCATACGTACATACACAGCTGCCAATATGTCAATCACTAGGTCATTCATTCCTTTAGATAACGCACTTGACATGACTTTGCCACAAAAGTGAGCATCAGCTCCGGCACGCAGTTGTCCAGAATGCGGAGTGCAGCGAGCGGTGGTTGAATAGCTAAATGACTGAGTTGAAGAGAAGTAAATGAAACTAAGCACTTACTGCTTGTGAAAGTTACGTTGCCCATGTGGGTGGGACCGGCTATTAGGTGCAGACATCAAGGATATTCATCAAGGATGAAGATTTTATTGAATTGAATATTCTCTTGCACAGGATATATGTATGTGATCTATGCTTTTTGTGTGATGATATATGTAAAATATGTATGTGTGCAGCAGAAATGTTCTTTGGAATTACTTCTATGGTTATATGTATGTATGAATGCGAGAGTTTGAGAATAAATATAATATATTATTTACATTATTCACACGATAAATAGAGCAATATGTATGTCTATTGTTCTTCTCAACGTAATCTTTCTGAATCATATCGATAAGCTTATCACCTCTCGCCCTTAAGTCACTAGAGAGGGTTATAGGAAATTTCCTCTCTCAGGTTATTGAAAACTACTGCTTTCGGAAAGAAAGCACGTCTATCAGAAAGCAAAATCAACAATATACCCTTTATAAGAAGTAGCTTTACTTATTGAAAAATCACTCTACGAAAACGAATTTTGCCTTATTGACTTCCGGACCTAGCAAGAGCTTTCGACAACTTCTTACCAGACGCCATTAAATCCGCCTGGGAGGACATAGGGTTGAATTCAAAAATCACTAATTCTGAGGCTCGGAGGATATCAGATACCCATTTCAGAGGAATGCCTAAAAGGACTGTTCTCTATTACATGCGCTGGAATTTTATGATTAACTCGATTTTGATGGGAAATGGTCTAGGAGGAGCTAAACTCGTTACATACAAGGAGTAACTTTTCACAAATTCTGTGCTCCTTCATGCAGGGTATCCGTGGAATGGTATCTAACCGGTCTAAGATTACATTGGAACCAAACCAGCGATATCTTTGCTTTCAGCAATAGTCAGGTAGCGACTAAATCGATTGTTTCTCTTTGTCTTGACGCATTTGGTTGAAATCGGATCGAAAGATAGCACATCTCTAAGGTTGTAGAAACCTTAATAGAACACTGTTTGATAGGACGACGTGAAATGAGGCAGGGAGCTCGTTTTAGAAAATGTTGCAGAAGCTGCAAAAGCAAAGAGAGGAAAAAAACGATACGCAAACGGACTGGCGGACTGGCTTTGTCAGTGCTAGACACCAGTTGTCCATGATGCCAGACATTGAGGTAAATAATAACAAATTCCAGTGGAGGGATAGTGAAGTTTAGTGGTCTGGTAATCGTCCTGGCATTACAATCGGCTTACTCTGGCCTAAGTATCGATAGCCACTGCAACCAAACTTAACCTAATCTGAACACAATATAAAGCTTGAAGTTTGTCACGCAAGTCTATCGAAAGAAAGTAGAGAAGAGATTGCGGGGTTTTTGAGGGACTCGATTGTACCATAGCTGCGCTATTACGAGGAGGGCTACAGCGTGCTGAACTCGATCTATGTTGTCCTTGGAAGTAGTTTTTCTTTGTTTTTGAATGCCGGTCATCATGAGGTTGGGCCGCAGAATAGGATAGTCCCAAACACCTCTGTATATAATCAGTGAACAATATTCGGGTAAGTTTGTTATCGAAGATCAACTCGAGAAGTCCTTGGACCAAATATGAGCCAATTCGGTATTTGACTTTATTATTGTCTGGTTAAGCTGTGTCAGTGAACCTTTTGTGTACTTAAAATGTATGTAGGTAAGTACCAGAAAGAGGAGCTATAAGCCCATACAAATTTTTACCGACCGGGTTAGAATGACGATCCCTTTTAACGCAAATTAGTCCTTCACTTGCTGATATATTTTAATTAAACTTGGTACAAATATGCACTTTCAAATTTATACGATCATTTGTCGGAAGATTTTTTAGGTGTCAATCATCAATCGTGTGGGGCTCATCTGTGTACACAAGCGACTTCATATAACTCCAAAATAGTTGTTTCGTTGGCTGTATGGCATGTAGCGCCGTCTTGTTGGAATCAGAGGACGTTCACAACAACGTCCCCCAATTCAACCACGAAAAAGTCATTAACCACAGCTTTATAGCTTTCCTCTTTGACCCCAAAGTTATGGTTGTTACGACTTTTTGAGGATAAAGCGTTGTCTCAATGAAGACTGTGGACTATCATCACTCAATATGCGACTATTTTGTTTAGCAATGTCAATCAGAAGTGGGCATCATCGCTAAACAAAGTTTTCTTGTGAAAATCGGAATTGATGCTCTTCCCGTTTTGGGTCCATTCACCGAAGGTGGGACGATGTTTATGGTCGCAGGGTTTCGAACCGTGGATTTTGTAAGCACTCAAACTAAGATCCTTCCGCAAAATCTTTCATGAAGTGGATTGATATAGCCCCAGGTCGATGAATTATGGACTCATTAGGGTCCGATAGTTTGCTCTACAGCGCGAAAAATTCGGAAAGCGTATAGCCGCAGAGCGAAGTTTGTTACTATGCTTATAATGAGAGCATCAGGTACCGATAATTAAAAAAAAGTCGATTTATTCGATATTATCTTTTTTCACTAAAAACCCCGAACGGCTTACTCCTACTCAAGTATTGCTGGAAGACTTTCAGAAGCGCAAAAAGGATTAATCTCTGACTATATCTGATACACACTACCATGAGCCCAAGTATTTTCTCCTCTCCGCTTATAGTCGAGCCATTCATTTTTTCTTTTCGCAGTTTGTAGCCAATTGGGAACACCAAGTACAGTCAGATCCTTCTCTACATGGCCTTTTCAACAGAGTGGAGTTCTTCCTCTTCCTCTGCTTCCACCGCCGGGTAGTGCATCGATTCGGACCACATGACCTCGCCAGTGTAGCCGCTGTTTCTTGATTTGCTAAACTATGTTAATGTCGCCATATATCTCGTACAGCTCATCGCTCCATCGGCTGCGCCACCATAAATCTTACCCAAAATCTTTCTCTCAAAAAGTCCTAACGTCGACTCATCAAATGTTGTCATCGTCCATGCCTCCGCTCTATATAGCAGGATGGGAACGATAATCGACTTCGTTCGTCGAGAGAGGACTTTATTTTTCAATTGCCTACTCAGTTCAACACTAGTTCCAAGATAGACGAAGTTGTCCATGACCACAAAATTATGACTGTCAACAGTGACGTGACGAGCCGAGTCGCGAATGCGATGACTGTTTGTTTGATGACAGGAGATATTTCGTCTTGACCTTGTTTACTACCAAACACATATCCTTTGCTTCCTTATCCAGTCTGGAGAAAGCAGAACTCACAGCGCGGTTGTTGCAAGTAATTACAATTACAGTTGAACAACACGCATATGGGGCCAGGGTCTTCCAGTCTAAGATATATGAAACTGTTTCATTCTTTTTTCCTATTAGCCTATTTATCCATTAAAGATTTTTTCAATAGTCTAAAAATAAGTTAATCTACCATATTTTCCGGCCACAAATATAATACTCGCAAATCAACTAATGTCTGCTTGCGCACTCGTATATGTATGCGTTCATATGTACATATATGTCTGTGTGTATAAAATTGTGTTTATTCAATTGAAAGTAAGCATATTTTGTAAATAAATATTTGTGGCTTACAAAGAAAAATATTTTTTCTTGACTACCTGATTGTAACGGTAAGTGGGCAACGTGCCAATATTGCCAAATCTCCGCTTCCCATTACGACACAAACAGATAGTTAGATAAGTGAAAAAGTAAATCAATAAATAAATAATATTATAAAATATTTATTGAAAAAAATATTTTAAGTTGTGGCCTAAGAGCAAAAAAATAATGGTGAATGGAAAAATATTTTTTTTTGTTGATATTTTCAATATCTTCTGCGCAACGAACATTAACAGGGAAATATCTATTTCCGGCGGCGGTTGTTTTTGTGTGACTAACAACCACGCAACGACGGGGAATGATGGGCTTATGTTAGCACGTTGTTGTTGGAAAATTTAAGGATAATGCTATAAATAACCTCTTCTTTATCCTTTCACTTTTTTTTATTGTTTTTATTCTTATCCGGCGGCTCAGGTGTTTTCACTGTTTGGTACTGTCACGTGGAGTTTTCACACATCAGTAAAGGATGACATTTGTTATTTGAAATTTGCTTTGTCATGATAGATGCTCTGTTGTCTTGAGCATAATATGCAGGGTTTTCCAATAAGAGTTGTTATTTTGATATTCACGAAAAATGTCTTTTTTTGAGATGAGTGGTCGGATGTTGATTTCAGTGTAGAGAAGAAGATATGCCATAAATAATGAAAAACAAAGCTGTCACGGCTACATTTATCTTAACTTTTTTATGAAATCTTCCATCACCAAATCGCAAGGTGGCTACTATATGCTCTTAATAGCTTCACGAATTTCATCCTTGAGGTCTTGAATCGACGATGGCCTGGTGGCGTAGACCTTGTCTTTCACATGGTCCTAAAGGAAGAAGTTGCAAGGTGTTAAATCAGAAGAAGGCTTCATCCGATTTCGACCGAAATATTGAAAAATGAAAATAAAATAATGAATATAAATATAAAATCAAATCATAAAATGTTTCGACACAAATTGAATATCATGTAAAATAATTTGAAATCACTTAGTCTCACATTTGCTTGTGCAACATTCGTATCAGATATCAAGGTTTGCCATCAGCAGAAATTTTATGTTGCTGCTTACGTATTGATTTCTTTGGCTCTTTTCCAACTAACGAAATGTAAAATGAATGAATGAAAAATGGTAGATAAAGGGATACAATGAAATATGGGGGCGCAGTAAAGAGAAAAATGTGAAATGTGAAATAAGAAATGCATGAAGGTCGAGAGGCAAATTATGGCTTTCGTTTTCGCAGTTGAAGGGAAATACTTTTGTGGAAAAAATTATGCCATAACATAGGCATAGAGTTTCAGATTGAGCACTTACGTATATATGTAGGTGTACAGTCACAAAATTATGGGGTTTGAAAATTTCATAATAATTTTATTTCACTCTCTATCCTTTCTTGTTTGCTTATTTTACACAACTTTCACATCGTTTGCAATTTCAATAGCTTGTGTGCACATTCTATTATTTTTATATCAAACATGTTACAATTGATATGTAGGTGCATTCAAAAGCAATCGAGCTGTTGTGGGGAACCATGCACTGGTTGACCATCAAAGTTTTCCGCTGCAGTTAACGTCGCTTAAGTAAAAAAATGGTTACTGAAAATCGTCGTTATTGTTGTGAAAGTATCTCGTCACAGGACTAAATTTTCAAAATCGTAATCACGTAAATGCCCCTGAAGTAATAAGGAGCCAACTGCGATCCTATCTTCGAAAAACGCATTGCAACTGGTGACATGACATGGATTTAGAAGATTTATATGCAAAACAGTTAATAAGCTTCTGAATGACGTATTCCGAAACCGAAAAACTCTCGCCGATGTCGATCGAAAATGAAGGTAAGGTCTTCTGTTCTTTTTTAATACCTTTCCTCTAGTTGAAATTGTATAATAACTTTGGTGCAAAATATGCACATAATTACCAGACGGATGGGGATAGGAGGATATTTTCAGATTTGAGTTTTTGGGTATTAAATTTGTCAAAAAGCATCTAGGACCGTGAAATTTTGTGTTTTTTACATATGAGTATACAGTAAATTACACATCGAAATGGGACGATTGTAGCATATGGCTGCCATACCTTGATTTTTTTTTTTAGTATATGATGCTTTGGTCAAAACTTCGTCCGAAATGCATCTGAGAGCATATAATTTGGTACTTTACATCCGTATTAACAAATAAACATTCTCACCGAAAACCATGGAAATCGGAGACTACATTATATGGTCCCATGCAACCGATTAGTTCAGATAAAGTTATGTTCAAAATATGCGTCAAAAAAGTATCTAATAGCATGAAATTGGATATTATACATTCGTATCTGTAAATAAACATTTTCACGGAGAATCATCAAAACCGGAATACTATATCATATATCCCCCATACAAAACCGTCAACTGTTTTCGATCAAAAATCCGCCAAAAACATCTAAAAATATGAGATTTGTTACTCTACAAACATAGATACAAATAAATATGGGCAACGAAAGTCATCTAAATCGGAATTAGTATATAAGTTCGCCTTGGCCGAAGACAGCCTTTCTTTCTTGTTTAAAGACGCTTTTAGTTTTTGATAGAATTTCGTTTTTTGTGATTTTTGGCAATTAATGGTTATTTAATCAAATTAAAAGTAACAAGCAAAAAAAGTGAGCTGGAACTGTATCATTTATATCGCTCCACTTGCCTTCATTCCCAAATATGTAGTTGGCATCGCCTTTGGATGTTGGCTGGATCTTGTTGTAGCCATTACTTTTGTTCTTCGCTCGTAACGCCACAGTTTTTAGGTAACAATTTTGAGAGACATTCTCGAACTGGCTTGGATAAACTCTTAAACACAACTAACACATTTTAGGTACACTTCAAATGGCTTGCCAGGCTATGTCATTATTAAAAATTCGTTGTAACAGACCAAAGCACAAAGTTCGCGTGAACTCAGAAGCGAAAACCAATATTATTAACCGAGTTAAATATTCAGACTTAGCTTATGACATATTGTTAAGAACCATTCCAATCTGCTCTGGTCCAGAATTTGCCTCAAATTTGTTAGTTGGTGTTATAAATAAAATTTAATTTAATTTGCGTTCACTTATACATATGTCTTGTCCCAGTATTCACCGCAGCCAATTGCTGCTTTTTATTTGGCAATTAAATTTTTGTTATGAACCTAAGCAACATAATGGGAAAACCCATAGAAGATGAGACGTCGAGACCACTTTTATGACAAAGAAGATAAAAATATCGATTTTCATATTTATTTTTACACGTGTAAAGGTGAAGGATTATCCATTTTGCAGTTTCGAAAATAAAAGTAAAAAAATGCGTTTAAAATTTTTTTTTTCTTTAAATAACCTTTTTATTATAAAGTTAGGAGGACCTTAGCATTATATGTGCATCACTACATAATTGAAATAAACGCGTCGCGAATTTTTGCTAACTTCGATCCGCTTGTGGTAATTTTTGATCACTTTTTGCCAAATATTGGACGATACCTCCGCCATAACTTGCCGAAAGTTCATTTACAAGTATTCAAAAGTTCAAGCTTCATTCGCATAGATATGGTATTTCGCATAGCCCCACAAAAAAAGTTCAACGGAATAAAATCGTACGATCTCCATGGCCAATTGACATCGCCAAGAAGAGAGATTACGCGGCCGGGGAACATCTCTCGCAATAAATCCATATTCGCTCGTGTTGGGTGCCACGTGTCAACATTTTTTTGAAACCAGTGTTTAAGTCCTGTTCTTAATTTGCAGGCGAAAAAAGTGGATTATCATATGACCACAACACTCCGAATTGATCGTTGACATTTTCAAAAAAGCAATGTCCAATCAAACCTCCGTAGCAGTGAGCGCACCAGACGGTAAGTTCTTTTTGGGTGTAATGGTCTCTCTTCAATTTCTTGAGGATTCTTGGCGAACGAAATGTGACAACTTTGCTTATTCACCTATCCCCGGAGTAAGAAATGTAACTCGTCGCTGAAGAAAATTTTGTTCGAAGAATCGTCGTCCACTGTTTGTTGTACAGGTACCCAATCGAGGTATGTACGGCATTGCGAATGGTTAGCTGACTTCAGTTGTTGTGTTAGCTGGACTTTATATGGATGTGTAAATCTAAGATCAAAATACGCCATAATGTGCGTAAGAAAGTCCCAGCTGAGCTGAGATCGCCGAGAAATAGACAATGCAGGTCTTCGGCTGTTTTCCACCACCATTTCTGTAGTAGGTTTTAACAATTTTAACGCGACTTCTGAAACCACGTTATGGATAACCCTAAACAGGACTACGGTTGTGCTCGCCTTCAAACAAGGCTGTATAGGGATACACCTATAAACGGTGTGTAAATATGTGTCTTTTGAATGTCTTTCTAAGTAGATAAATGTGTAGCCAAATGCCAAACGTTTTAGGTGTTGTAATACACAGTAGCAATACAATTATGTGGCCCATACAAGCTTATACAATATAGTAAATAATTGTGAGCTTATGTGGTGCATACATACTTTACATGCTTACATGTATAACTAAAATAACTGTATGTACTAATTTTGGAGGAAAAAATTTTACTTGATTAAAATGCTGAGTGTATGGTGGGACTAAAGGGGAATTATCAATTATGAGTTGGTACAAGCTAGGGAAAAGTTCAATTCTGACTTTTGCTGTCGACAATTAACCAGCTTGTAAGCACTTCAAAAACAAAAAAAAAAAAATGTTCACGACAACGCTAGATCACATACGTCATTGATGACCAGGCAAACGGAGCTTGGTTGGGTAGTTTTGATGCATACGGCAGGAAATGTCATAACAGCCCAAAGAATTTTTGGCCACTGAGCCTCACATCTTTGCTATTAAAAATCTTAAATAGAATGATTGAAGTTTATATACGTTAAATAATAGCTCCAAATAGCCTACTGGGAAACCCGCACGCCTACTTTAAAGGAAAATCTGTTGGTATCGCTCTTTACGATACTGTATCGAGGATTTTGAGAAGTCTCGTCCTCAAAAATTTATACGCTGGACATATTTCTCGACATCGAAGAGGATTTTAATAATGGCTTACCAGGGATAGTTATGTCTGCACTTCGGAAAATGGGTCTCTTAACAAACAGTTACCGGGTATGCCAATAAAGGTAACACATAGGTGGAGTTCTCCCTCCCACTTCTTTGGTATCTTATGGTTAAGACATTGCTCCGTAAGCTCAAAAGCATGGGTTATGACGCAGCGGTATACTTCGCCGACATTGGCCTCACAGGAACTGGACCACACCTTAAGGTCTAAAGCGATCTGTTCCAAAATGCCTTTTGAACAGTAAGTTGCTGGTATTTTGAATGCGGTTTAGATGTAAATCCTACAAACTGCTAATCTTCACTATAAGACACACGCCATGTGCTTTTAAACCACCCTCGCGATCGCTCTTTCTACTCAAGTTAAATACATATACAGAAAACTTTGTGAGAGGAACCGCATAGGACACGCGAAAATACTAAACCTCACACTATTCTCGGAAGAGGTGGACTACACCACTTCGCCTTCTGCTTCGACAATATTTTTCACGAAAAAATCCTAGAGAGAAACGAGCGGAAAAATGTAATAGTTCTAGAATAAAGATCCATAGCCATCTGTACCGATGGCTCTAGGCTAGATGGAAAAGTAGGGTGTGAGCTCTGAAACTCTTTAGTTTATTATTTATCTTTATTATCATGGTTTAAAGTGGAATTAACCGTGATAATAGAAGCTGCATCATGGTTGCTCTATTTTAATTCGAAAACCAAACCTATTATAATATCTTCTTCCTCTACTGTAGGCGAAACATCCGTGGTTTGGGCCTCTGGTAATAGGGACATCCCAGACTCCTTATAAAAAACCATCAGCCGTAGACTGCCTTATAGAGACTCAAATGAGTTCTGCCTCAGATGCAGTGACATAAATAAGGGGTGGAGCATTAAAATATTTAATTTTAGTTTTCCTGACTTACAGCAACACAATTATAATACAAAAAGTCTCAATAGTAATGCCATGCGTTGCTCTCCTCCTTACGAAGCATATCAAATATTCAGCAAATTATATTTTAAACGAAACATTGATCGCATGTTACGTATACGCCATGGTCGACTATGTTCTAAACGTATGAAAATAGTATGTGGCTCGTTGAAGGTATGAAAAATTACACCTTGGATATTTTTTCATAGCATACAATATACAATTATCCACCATATAGTTCCAAAGATTTACTATGAGCTTTGTTGATAGTGATCGCAAATGCTAATCGAACAGCGAACTGTAGTCGTTTAAATTGATAGAGAGTATCGGACGGAACGATATGGATTCGAGGAATAGGGACGTTTTCATCTTTGAAAACTCCAGTCAGAATTGCTGCTTCTATTACGTTTCTCTGTTATTTTTTGATAGCAAGTCGTGTGCTGTTGCAGAGCTTCGCCTGATTAATGGGCACAAATTTAATACGTGAGGTGTAGCACCCGCTAAGTTCAAAGAATTCAAAAATTCTGCTGTATACGTGGGTTGATATATACGTGTATATTTCTGACCTAATAATGAAAATACGAAGATTTATCAACGAAAATGGTTTTTATTTTTTATTTTTTATTTTATTTTTGGATTTGGCTCGTCATGGAAAACCCACACGGTCGATTGCTGTTTTGTTTCGGGTTCATACGCATAGATCCATGATTCGTCACCTATGACGATCTTATAAACGTCTTTTAAAGCACCGCGATCGTATTTTTTCAGCATTTCTTTACACCAATCCACACGAACCTTTTTTTGAGCGATTGCCAAATTGTGCGGGATCCAACGAGAACAAACCTTTTTTACGGCCAGGTGTTCATGCAATATCGAATGTATGCTGGTAGGAGAAATGCATAGGCATGCCTCTATCTGAAGGTATGTTACATGACGGTCTTGCATTATCAGTTCACGTACTGCATCGATGTTTTCTGGCACAACGGCTGTTTTTGGACGACCTTCACGGAATTCGTCTTTGAGTGAGCGTCGGCCACTATTGAATTCGTTGTACCAGTTTTTCACAGTGCGATAGGATGGTGCTTCATTGCCATACAAAGATTTAAGTTCATCGATGCACTCTTGTCGTGATAATCCACGTCGAAAGTTGTGAAAAATGATCGTACGAAAATGTTCAGGAGTTAATTCCATTTTTTGGCCGAGATCAATTTTTTAAGTCCCTGTAAATAAAACAATTTACTATTAAATGACAAAACGTTCTGAGTGATGTTATGCTAAAAATGTCAAACTTTCCATTGGAAATGTCAGATTGCACCTGGCAACACTTAGTGTTGTCTAGACCAGAAATATATATAGCAGTCTTCGTATAAGCCTTCGCAGGAACCATAAAAACTATCAGACAAAATTTTAAACCAATTGGTCCGTAACTTTTGGAGAACACCACGGAACGATGACCCTAAAATGCACTATTTTATTCCATATTCCAAGATCTTACGATTCGTTAAATACTTACATTTTTATGAACTTAATCTCTCTTGGCCACTAGCTACACGCTAATCCTCACGCACTCGCCACTGTTTTATATCTTACGTTCATATATTCAAAGGTATGCATGTAGGTATGTATGTATATATGTGTATAGTACGCGTGTAAACAAATACTTAGTCTCTTACTTTACATGCCAAATAATATTTGTTATAGTTGTATCAACATGTTGTCTAACAGCCAAAAAGCTAAAGCAGTCCAACACACTCCCACACACATGAAGCCCTACCTACACGCTCCAACAGGAATTTCTTGGTAAATCTACTTAAGCACAAGAAGCTATAAAACCAAACATGCCTTAATAATACAAGCTTGCATTAAATGTAAGTGTTGTTTATATGAAAAGTCATGTTTGTATTATTCGCTTGTGGAGCAACATGCTCATTGGTGAAGAAAACAAGAAAAAATTCTGTCAAAAAACTCATTTAGCGAGAAGCAGATTTTGGTGTAAAAAAAAAAATAATAAAAAAAAATGTTACCGGCGATGGAGCTCCTTCAATATGGAACCTAGAGTTTACACTAAGCCATCGATGGGGGTTTTACAAGAAGCTGTGATTGAGAGAAATACATTCGGAGGGGTTGACATTCCCTATCAAGTAGCGACTTCAATTTATTTAAATAAATTTTCTACAAGTTTTTGGATATTGGTTGAACCAGGACTCAAATCCTAACCTTTTGAATGGTGGTAGGCACTGCTAACTAGTCGGTTATTGCCGCTGATATTCCGCTAATTATGAAACACTATTTCATTTGTAGTAACGTCGTCCTGTTGAACCTACACATCTTTCACATCATTCTCATCAACATTTAGAAGCAAATAATCTCAGAGCATAGCACAGTAACGTTCAGCTTTGATGACCACGTTAGCTCTGTCCTCGTTCTTGAGAAAAAGCGAGCCCTTGAAGCCGTCGGTCCACATGCTGGACCAAGCACGAGGCTTCGTGGAGCTTTATAAGTCTCCATGGTGGCAAACTGTCAATGAAGATGTCGAAGTTCAAATAAGTCGTCGTTCAAAAAGCTCAATAGTATTGCAATAACAAAAATGGAAATATAGTTACCTGATTGTTTTCTCTAAACTAATCGTTTTCCAAAAAGCTCACTAGACTTTATTTTCTTCCAACCATGCGTGGCCACTTCCGTGAGGTTGGAGCTGAGAGCATCGCTGGTGATATCCTCACCAGCGCGAGCTAGGTCATTCGGCTTCTCATTGTCTTCTATACTTGTGTACTTCACAGGTGGAACCCAAGTAATATTCACTGGACGAGGTCGACATCTGACGAGCACTTGGATTATTGGATAGAAAAATTTCGCGAGCGATTTATGGTTCTTTGTGCATTGGCTATTTGGTTTCACTTTTTATTTCCAACTGTCTGGAAACTGCAAATAGAAGGAAGGAATGACGGGCTGTTGTTGATCCGGCTATAATCGCTTAAGAGGTGCCCACGCCAAGTAAGAAGTAGAAGAAGATGAGTAATGGGGTTGAACTATGCACATTCCTAAGCTCTTTTATTTATAACTTGTCTTCCCTTTTATCTTTTCACAGGTTCACAGTTCAGTTTTGCGTGTTACGTGTGTATGTATGTTTGTTTGCTTTTGTCTGCTGTTTGTGGGCGTTGATAAAGTGCGTTACATGACCGAGAAATGCCTATAAATATGGCATCAATCATCGTGTGTCATCCACACACACGCACTAAAACATATAAACACGTGTTTGAATTATATGGTATACAAATTTAGCGAGCCTTTAATCGAAGCCAAAATATTTTATACATACGTGTATAATGTAACAAAACAGTAAATGTTTATGGAATATTTGATGCCTTGTTTTTAGCTTTGGACTATAGTCCCAATTCTTTCACACAATACGCTCGATAGGGCCTTATACACTGTACTAAGGGAAGCCTCCTTAGCAAACAATAATTGTCGTAGATGCTGTCGAATAATTATTCATTAAGCGTGCAATCGCTATTCGAACTTCATTGTATTTGGTTAATGGAATATCTTTTCTATTATCATCGATTAGGGTTACGGGTTCATCATCTCCGAGTGCTGCATTTTTACTGCCATTTAGCAGGCGGGAGAAGTGCTCCCTCCAAAAACTCGATATACTCTGAACTTCAGTCTCCAGATTCTTTTCTCCTTCTTACTGGAAGAACCCCCCTTTCATACCCTCTGAAATACCTTTCATTTTTCTCGTGGTATTTTCAATAATTTTCCTTTTGGCCATCTTCTCAAGTTTCATTTCAGACTCTCCATTCTTCTAGGGAGCTTGAAATAGCGTCAAACAGCTGTTTGCTTGACTACTTGCAGTCATTGCAGGTTTTTATCGTCGAACCTTTCCTATGTTTGCTGATGCGCGTTTTTGGCTACAAAAAGGTAGAGGCCCGCGTCCGTAGAGTGTGCACATCTCGATCTGAGTTCGAGTACTTTGATCCGGTAACAGCCGAGTAGTTTGATGGATTTATTTATGTCGGAGTCTGGTCCCGACGATGTCGATCTGTCTCAGTCCGTTCGGGGATGTTTCATTGTGGAGGCTGAATTTTTCGACTATTGAACCAAAGATATATTTTTGCCCATAGGCTCGTAGAAAGATTATTTTGGCGTGGGCGCTGATCAGCGATTCGTTGAATAACTTGGGTTTTGTTCCGGAGTGTGGCAAAATGTTCGTCCACCCCGCATTTTCTGAATGGCGGTGATAATAGTACAAATTTTAAAAAGGACATAGATCAGTTGGTGCCAGGCGCGTGCCCTCAAATCATATTCCTTAAACGCGGTCGTCGCCTGAATTGGGGTCCCTCATTCGAGGCGTTGATGAACTTTTCATTGGAACTAGTTTCTATGTGATGGGTCCCAACTTTAGCGTGCAAACTCGCTAGACGAGGAAGATTTAGATTTTAAGTACATTTAAATATATAACGAGACCCTTGCTGAGCGACATAGACGCAAGAGTAGGAATTGAGTATATCCCCGACTATTAATAAATTATAAGGTATAAGATGTGTTTCATTGAGCTCCGTTGTAAGATATTCATATCAGTGGCTTTTAGTACCTCTTGGTAAAAAATACCACTTTTTTTTTTCTTTTCTGACACCCAGTTCAATGTCATTGCACCGATGTCCAATAATGCTTACAGCATTTTGAAGTAAGCCACATGGAAATTGGAGGCATTTTTGTGTTTTCCTGCCGCTCGTGCATTTCAGTTTCGGAATCTCTGTGAGCCACCATAACAGTGGGAATAAAACTCCGCCTATAGAGGTATCTGTTGTGGTGAGTCTGGTGATTCAAATGCTACCTATTTCGGAGAAAATTACTTTATTTCAGAGGATATCCTTCATAAGGTTCACTATGAGCTGTCCCAGATGCCTTGTCTTGTGCTGAGAGGATACGTCGTTTGTTTCTTCTTCTATATCCCTTAAACGAGATATTTTGCTCAACAATTTCCTGACTAGACACAATTCTAAATTTTTGAAAGTTTCATCCTAAAACCATCGTCCATAGACATGGAATATCGGACAATCTGAGCGTATTCCTGGCATAAAATAGTAATAAAAAGCTTCTCTTGAAAGAGAGCGACTTTTGAACACAAAATGAGAGTGCAAAGAGACAGGAAAAAATCCTAAAAATAGTTTAAGTAGACTGAACAAATTGTATGGAGATTTCAATTCAATACTAGTCTGACTTTCTGGCTGATCTTCAAAGCATATTGATTCTACCGGCTAAGCACTTTTTTGATTGCGTAAAATTTGCGCCAATGTATTGTCCTTTAAAAAATGGTATATCCATTAATATACTATTACCCACACAAAATACCTCATTTGGAACCCTTAACCTTTTCACAGTTCATTCAATTACTTGTTGACATCTCTCCTAAGTTACTCAGAACGTTGTACAAAAGAGGAAATCACAAGTGTGTGAGCAAATATAGCACAAGTGCGTGCCCTTAATTTGATGAGTACTAAACAAAAATGCAGTGTACGAGTACACCCAAATGTGGGTGGATATAAAAGGATATTTATATTCAAATATTACATTACTAATACAATAGGTTGCAGGATTGTGCCAATATATATACATATGTACATATATACATTCATTCAAAAAGTAAATAATAGGTATATAGTATATGTACATTTGTTATGGGGAAAAAATGTTGAGAAATTTATGTAAATATGAACATATTCATATAATATGACGAAATATTATATACACGTGTGCATGTATATGTGCTTACTTATACTCGTATGCGAAAATAAAGTATTCCGTCGACAATAACGAGCTAAAGTAAAAGCCAAGTCAAATCAGGCGAGCAAACGAAAATGCGAATCCAGAATTGAGTTGCTGCATTTCGCCGGAGACAAAAGGTAAGCTACAGAAATATGAGCATATGTATATAAAAAATTCCACATTAAACACATTGTACTCGAGCAATTTGATATGCATTGGGTATTACGTGCGAAAATAAAAATAAAAAAACACGGAAAACTAACGAAACGTGCAAATGTGCATGTGTTGTTGTTGTTGTTGTTGTTGTTGTTGTTGTGTGGCCACGTTCTCTGCCAAAGTCTCCAACTGAAAGTCAAGCATAAATCTTGCATAAAAACTATCCCCTATACACGCACGAACACACACACACATATATATATATATATATACAGACATATATAAATTATATATGCATAGAGTGTATGTCAGTTCATGAAGGATACGTGCTTGCGGTTGAGAAGACGCGTTGACATTTCCGGCTCCGGTCGGTAGTGTAAAGTTATTCATGTAAACACTTCATGACACAAGTTTGGCAAATAGGAAATATCTTATACACATCTCATACACACACACATTTATCAGACACGCACCAAATTGCATATCCCTGCAAACACTTGTGAACCATACGAGCCATTGGTGTAATCCAATAGGTATTAATCTGTAGTGTGCTATTGGACCAACTAACGTGTTTCTACCAACTTGTTGTTTGCCGATGATTGCTCGGGTATTTCATGGACATAAAAATTATGTTATAATTAATTGGAATGGAATCGGAAATATACACGTACAAATTCTGCTACACACTTTTATACCAACTAAGAGCTAAACAAATGTACATACACATATCTTGTCATTTAACAGGCGAAATGGAACATTACCAGTAGACAGTACCATGGATGTTATGCATCACCAAGGGACAGCTAAGTAAACAGTAGAATTATTTCTAACGAAATCGCTTTAGGTTTTGGATCAGTACTGCAGGGTACTAAACGAAGGTTTAAGTGTCCTATAAGATTTTTACTCGTATACCGAAAATATGTGAAAGTGAAATTGAGCAAAAAGCCACGTGTGTATCGAATTTCATGTAAATCGAACTCTAAATAGGACTTTTTCGAATAGGTGAGTACCTATAAATCTTCCGAGGAACCATAGAAATCTGAAAAAATTGCAAGCCAATCGGTCGGGAGCGTTTGGAGAACATCGAATCTTTACAAACGAACATTATATTTTTTAAGCGGATTTTATTCGAAACTAAAAGGTATGTTCGAATATAATTCTTCGCCCATAATTCGTGAGTAAGAGTGAACAGCTGCTGAAGAGTAAAAGCAGTGATTCAATATAGATGAATCCTCATTGTCCTCCCGACCTCCTTTCCGAATTTGAGAATATGAATGGTGACCTATCGCCCTCATTACATGTATTATACTTAGATTGGTGTTTAGAAAATTTTTTTAGAGCACCTCACTGGTGTTTGTGTTGAATCTTCCCCATAAGGTGTGTCTCCCATTAGCGTCACACTCTATAGGATGTCTTCTCATTTGCGAGAGAATATTATTAATTGATTACTTGCCAAAGAGAACTAGGTACAACGAACGGTCAGTATTACGCTAGTTTGTTGAGTCAGGTGCATGAGGTAGTCGTACAGAAGAGTCGTGACAAATTCGCGCGCGGACCACTCTACAGTTCGGATCTGGCTCCCAGTGACTTATTCCCCTTTTTTCAAATTTAAAAAAGGAGTTACGGGGAGGAAGATTTCCAGACGACAATGATGTGAAAGCGGCTTTAAAAAACCATTTTGAAGAGAAATCTAGAGATAATTTTTTCAGCAGTACAAGGCGTCATTGTATTCACGATGTGAAAAGTCTATTTCACTTGAGAGAGACTGTATTGAAAAATAAAAAAAACATAAAACTATACATTATTTCATTAAATACTATAGGTCTCGTACTTATCAGTCAAAAGTTTCCCTCCATAAATTGATTCGTTCGTTGGCTGTATGACATGTATTGGAACCAAATGTCATCCATAACAACATCCTTTAATTCAGCCATCTATAACATTCACCATTCGCCTTATAAAGAATTATGAAGAAATGCGGACAATGATTCCTTCTGCCCATAGAGCACAGTGACTTATTTAGGATATAGGGCCGTCTCAACAAAGGCTTGTGGATTATCATCACTCTAAATGTGACAATTTTGTTTATTACCCATTGAGCCAAAAGTGAGCTTCGATACTAAATAAAATGTTCTTATGAAAATCGGGTTCGAAAGGACTCATTCGGTTCTTCTTCGAAACAATGTTTTACAGTATCGAAAGCGTCTTCGAAAACTGCTGAGCTGAAAAAAAAACACCCTTAAAAAGACCCATTTAGCCTGATGAAAACTCTGCTAAAAAGAGCTGAAGGAAAACAGCTGCAATGGCTACTTTACACAGCCTTCGCCTTCATCCTTTCTTCTTTCATAAGGACTATTCCCTTCACGCGCTACTTGGAAGCTTATTACTAGCTTTAAACATTTAAACAGGCAAGTAATCAAGCGGCATACATAAACTATAAACTTTTAAATGCGTTTAGCCAACAAAACAGTTTGCACTCAACGAAAAACTTTTTATTTGTTAAAGATTTCCACAAATTATGCACTCAAGGATGTAGTAAAGGATGAGAACAGAAATGCATAGCCATTTATTTGTGGGAGTTAGGAAACAGTGGAACACAAAAACTCTTGAGCTACGCAAAATTTGAGGAGAATCCACTGCCATTTTAACATCATATAATTTCTCTTTAACCCTACATGACAAGATGTTGGTTTATTACTTTCCGCCCCGCGCATGATATTAAGTGTGTCTACAAATGTTTGGAAACACTTGTTAACAAAAGCTTTGCATACGAGGTTAACACATATTTGGACACTAGTCTTACTTATGAGTTGGTATGCTGAAGGGAGAAGAAATAGTTGATGGTTAATGTCGCGACAATAACAATGATGTATAAATGGAGAAGGCGTTCCTCCGCTCTAGTGACGGATTATCCCCAATGGAAGCTCTGGAAGAGTGCGAACATTTTGTGAACGGTTGAAGAAAATGAAGGATATTTAAGAAAAAAAGCACAAAAGCTCTGAGGATAATTCAGTTTAGAACCAGTAGCGATCCGTTGGATCGCGAACAAGGAGCTATATGTTGAACGTGACACTTACATAGGTTATACTAGATACTTGTATTCAAACAAAGATCATCTTTTAGACAACAGACACTATGCAGCAGGCAGTCAGACGTGTAATGATGGAAAGCTCTGGCTGATCTGTGCCAGCATGATGTATGCCTCTGAGTTGGGACTTCTACCGTCACTACTTAGAAATGTCAGAAAGTCAGCATCATTCTAGCATGCGTTGCATATTTTTGGCGCTATGTTCGGGGAACTCGAGTAACAAATTACGATAGAGCTTTATGTATACCAGACCTTTTTATTTGCTACATGGGAAATTTAATACCCTTGCTATTCCCACGGAGCATATAAAAGTTTTATCAGTACAAATTGGTTCTCTAATTTGTAGAGTGCTTACATTATAAGGCCTTAAAAACATACGAAGGGATTAGCAAAAGTTCGGTAATTTGACCAGAAGGAAAATTATTTTTATATTCATTGGTAATCTTTGCCCTTTTTATATTCTCTACATAATCACCATTGATTTCAATGCATTTCTTACGCCTATAGATTCACTTAGCGGTAAGTATCTCGCATAAGCTCGCCTTCAAAAGAGTTTCACTAGACTACTTAGTGGTTGCTTTGTCTAAAGACGATGAGACTCACGACTGCTCATGTTAAACTATATGCGCCCAAACCTTTACTGACCATCCTCAGGTTGCTGTCTTAAACTTACTCCAACACGTGGCACAATCTACCAGCGTTTCTTCCCTAATATATTCAATTTTGTATAGTTCTCAAATATGTGCTCTATCCAAGACATTAAAAGGGGGAGACCACAACCAGATGCTACTTTGGACTCAGTAGGCAATTGAAAAGTCTAGTCCTCTCTCGATGAATATAAACTAAAACTACAAATGACTCATTATTCCGGTTCTGCTATTAAATGTAGAGGCGCAGGCGATGTGGATATGCGATGAGCCAGCACTAGGAAGTGGCTTGCGAAAGATTTATGGTACGTATTGGCAAGAACGAATGCTATAGACGTTGAAAATATGAGTTAACGAGGCATGCTCTTAAGAGTATTCGATGTAATACCAGCTGGCCGATGTAAGGGAAAAGGATCACCTCCATTCATGCTGCTGTCATTTCGGCTAAAATAGCGTATGCGGTGCCTAGGCCAAGTTTTAACTATGCCTAAGGGGGGAATAAAATTTGTTGAGCTTATATGTTACGTATACGCTCTGTATACCCAATTAAAAGAAGTGGCATTAAATAGAAACACAAAGTCAATAAAAACGCGTAATATCTACTAATTTGGTATGAATTAAAAAAAAACCGTTATTCAGCTGTATTTCTAGCGCCGAATTTTTTATATTCCTATTTACATATATTTTCATATGTCAAATGATGCAATCTGTTCAAAGTTAATGGTGTAAAATGAAACGGAATGCGGTAAAGTGGAAATTCATTAATTTGACTAAATTAATATGCAAGCATGAAATCCTTTGGAAAATCCATTATGGCCACGTGCCATGAATAAATTCTGCACAAAACCAAAAAGAAAGAAAATCATTTTTGCAGTCATTCGCGCATTTACTTTCATTTAATTTACATTCATGTTCTTCGTGCTTTTGTTTTGGCGTTGACTGAGAGAATGGAGTAAATAGAGTAAAAAAATTCGCTTCCATTTGTTTATATTTATTTGTTTTAGTATTAGTGGATTTATTTTTGTTTTGCTTTCTTTTTTAGTACTAGCACGTAGCTAAGAAGGTGATTTTTGCTATTATTGTTGTTAATGTAAGCAACTATTCGCGGAATAATGACTAGCAAGTGCACTTTCAATTTATCTTTTTGCAAAATGTCAGAAAGTGTGTTGGTCTTTTTATGTTAGGCTATACTCCCATAAAATGTAAGTCAGTAATCAGCAGTACTCATATATATATATATACACGTAATCGTAAGTTTGTAGCTGTGCTGTGCATTTGTTTTACCTATTTAGTAACGTTTCGTATCGAAAATCTCGTAGCTAAATTAAATAGCTCCTGCAATCGATAATTGATGAGAATTTCTATTTTATCCTTAAATTAAAATACCTTACATTTGAATTATGTCGTGTATTTTTTAATAAATTTTCTTCAATTTTAAAAGCTAGTTGGACCAGAGCTTCAACCATGAAGCTCCTGCATGGTAGTATGCACTACTAACCACTCGTTTGCTGCGGCTGCAGCCAGGACACATAATGTACTCTAAACCACTGAGCAATATTTACTAATATCTCCCGCACCAGTTGGCAGTAAGTTTATTAAATTAGTACTAAAAATATAAAAAAACACACCAACTTATCAACAGGCAGCGAACTTAATAAGCCACAATTATGTCATAATGAAAATATTTTGTGCACATGAAAATTAGAAAGCTTTGATGCAACTTCGTTGCATTACGGCGGTCTGTTGGTGAAACTAAACTCATGCGGAGAGTGTTATATAAGGAGTGAAAATTCACTGCGTCCGAACGCTAATAATGTTCAGTGTAACTGTGAAATGTGAGAAATGAATTTTATATGTACGAGTATGTAGCAAATTAAATTAATAATTTGTGACGCTTTTTTTTTGGGAAAATTTGAAACTGACTTTAATTATACTGATAAAGAAAATTATTTTAACTTAAATTTAAGACTTTAGTTACCATATTTAGAATTATTCGATTCATAACAGATATATACCGTTTTGGTTGATAACTTTTTGCCATTTTGAAGGTAATGTCATTATGCCTCTCTCATCGAAACCTTTAACTCTATTGGCAAAGACTCCTCTTTATGCCAATTCATTACCACCCAAATTATACGTCATAGACAGTAACAGATAGAAATCAATTTGTGCGAGCTTCGCACTATAAGAAAGACGCATAAGAACCGTACAATCAAGCTCTCGGAGCTTCTGTTGAGTTACTATCGATATGGGCGGCCTATCGTTGTCATCATGAAATACAATTCCCCTCCTGTTGACAAAAGCTGGGCGTTTCTGGGCGATTGCTTGCTTCAGGCGGTCTCATTACTGACACTACAGTAGGGAAGCAGTTCATTGTGGAGGATGAACACACAACAAAATTTTTCTGACCGTAATTCCTGGCTAGGAGATTCTGTCGACTCACTGCCCTAGATCCTTTTCATTTGGCATTACTGTTAGTTATCCAGTTTTCATCACCAGTCACTATCCGATTCAGAAATATATCGATCCATTAGGTTTTATTTCGTTAACTCAAGGGACAACCATACATCGAGCTTTTCTGTGTATCTAGCTTACTTCGAGTGGCTTCAACCTATTTTTCGGGCAATGTTTAGCTCCTGGGCAATCAAAGTGGTGCACGCTTGATGGTCAGACTCGATTATTTCCATTATTTTATCGATATTTTCGACAATTGGTCTTTGACGCCGTGGAGAATCTTTTACATCAAATTTACTGAAACGGAATCGACGAAACAAAAATTGTGTAATATTGATTGTTACAGCAATAGGACCATAAAAAACTATTCACATTTTCAGCTGTCTGAAGGAAACTTTTTGAATATAGCGATTATCCTTCTTGCTTGTGTCCACCCTTGACATGCGCTCAAACACTACTGAGTTAAGTGATCAACACTTCTCTCATTTTTTGAGTACAAAGTATCATATTTCTAAGGCCTTCTAGCGTAACTCAATCGCTCTTATAGTATGCAAGATATAGATCACTAAAACCATTTATTGCAAAGGTATTGGATTTCTAGGTAATGACATGGCGTATACGTAACACAAATAATATTACAAGTAAAATTAATTGTTTTCGTAAGAAACAGATATATTTCAAAATTTTTTAATATAACACTAAGTTGTAAAATATAAATTAAGAGGCGATTGGAAAGAAATATTGCCTACAAATATGGTGAATATGGATAAGTATAGAGTCTGCGGAGTTGTTGACCCTCGAGGGTATTGATACTCTTATTTCAGATAACACTGAATAATCCGATTGTTTCAAGCTGACATTTGTTTTATAAGTCGTTATACCTATGAAAAGTTATTTTGATTTGAAAAAGCGTAATATATCCGAAGAAATACGTTGTTTAATGCTTTTTTTTACTATTGTATAAAATGAAAAAAAACGCTACAAGAAAGTGACAAAAAATCTACGTAGCTTGTGAACAGTCACTCAAAAAACCGATGCAATTCTGCAGCTGGTGAAGTACGACTGGCACACAACCAGCTAGTAAATAGCGGAGACATTAGACATCACTCAACTGATAGCCTGGAATCATTTAAAAACGGCTGGCTTCGCAAAAAAACTCCATGTTTCGCTGCCATATGAATTAACAATTTGATTTATCGTATTATAATCAGTAAAACGCTTCTGAGACCCGACCAAATTGTATCATTTCTGCAGCGACTTATGGCGTGTAATAACAAATAGATTACATGCTAGACTGCAAAACACAGAGAAAATCATTTTCATAGACTGGCTGTCCTCTAAACACGACTTCAAGCTGAATTGACGGCAAAGAATGTGATATTGAGTGTATGTTGGAACCGTCCATTGTGAGCTGCTATCTGTATGTGTGCGTTGCGTGTGTGTTAAGTAAATATTACACTACAGATGTTCGCGGTGCACTTGCTTATATTCGTACTTATATAAGCTGCAACAGCCACAAATCAAACACTTGAAATGAAAATCACATATACTCGTTAGTGTGTATATATCCTTATACACCTTTGAATAAATATATGTCTGTATTCGTTTAACGTTATAACCACATACACGTATGCAACTACACAGTAGAAATAGAAATTTAAATAAATAAAAAAACCCAAAGCATCTATATTCGTATGTATATTGTACATACAGGTATTGGTGACTGGTGGTGCTCTGCAGTGAAACGGTAGACTAGTATGCAAGCATTCTAGTTAAATACTAGTATTTTTAAGATGAAAAAATACCAATATAACAGTTCACTAGCATAATTACACACAATTACTCGCTCGCTGCATCATCACAAAAGCTGAGCGGCTGATGGTTGCTAATGCAACGCTTGAAATTCGCGGTTCGATTGTCACTGCCGACAGATACAATTTTTTTATTTTTATTTTTTGTGAAGTTGAAATTCGGCACGCACAAATGAACTAGTATTCAATTAGTATGAAGTCGATGTACGAGTATAGTCAGACAATAAACTGTCACTGCCAGAGCATAGCCATGCTAAAATACCTCTCAGCAAGAGAGAAAAACTTAGAAGATGTATTACTTAGTAGAGCTGCAGATACCCGGGTATCGAGCACTGTGAGCAGCTCGATACTCGCTCGATACTCGTTCGTTGCTCAACTGCTCAATTGATAATTTGGAATTTTCAAATTTAAATTTTGTTTGTCAAAATTTCTTCAGTATCCCAATGAGTTTTTCCCTTTGCATAATGAAATTAAAACTATAGAAAGCAGTTCTGGGAAGAAAGTAAAATTTTTGATTTAAAATACTCAAAAATGCTCGAAAAAGCTTGATTTGCTCAAGCTCAAGCTCGAAAATTTTCAAGCAGTGTGCAATGAACGAGTGTGCGGATCGCGTTGCTCAAATGTTCGAACAAAATCTTTAGCTCTATTATTTAGTATAAAAATGCGTACTGGTTGGATTCGAGTTAACAACAACTGTTTTTCACTGGTTGCATTTGCATGGTCAATTTTCGAAATTTATATTATATTTGCCTCAATGCCACTGTAGGCATATTTTATGAATACACTCGTTAGTAGAGTGTTCAGTGCAGCTAAAGAGTCCGCGACGCTTTGCTCCAGTTTTATATGCCCCTCGGTTTCTCGGCACTTCAAGCGTTTGGTTGGCGCTTTTGACTCGCTACATACATACACGTATGTATGTATTGCAGTGGTAGTAGATTTTCTCTTGTTTGCACAATTGTGGAATAAATTACATTCTCGATGTATACATACCTATATGGATTTTTTCATATATTCATACATCTGCTTTGTAATATACTTGTGTAGGCATGTAAATTTTTGTGTGGAAAAATGTTTCAATGGGAGTCTGGTAATGTTTTATGATTTTATTTGCAATAATTTACGTAGTGGTCTCTTTGCATACACGCAGCAATTCAAGGTATATACATATGTAAGGTATGTATGTATATATGTACATAAAAGACTTTTCTAAAAATATACGCAATGAAAGTTTACTTATGCGGTGCAGAATATGGCAATTGCCAGATTTTAATTCAAAATAAACCACTGGTTAAAAACTGAAAAAAAAATACTGGTTACATTTTAAGTAACTTCAGCTGCGGAAAAAAAAATGTGGCACAGATTTTAAAAATGTCAAATTGAAACTTGAAGTGTATTAAAGAAAAAAATTAAATTTTATGTTTTTCTGTTGTTAATCATCTCAAATAAGCTATGAGCCAGATAGGCTGTTTAAGCAGCTCTAAATTTTTGGAGGCCGATAGCCTCTGTTACTAGTTGCCTTAATCTTATAATGTAATTATTTATAATAATATTTTAAATAAATAAATATTTAGAAGGTTTTAATGCAACGTTTTTTCACGGAAAGATAGCGCATGTGATGAAAATATTCATGTATCAGAATTTGAAAGAGGGTTGGTAAAACTTGAACAAAATCACTACAAAATGCTGTTCTTTTTTTCCATAACAGTTTTTTTCCATTTCTAACATATTTTTGAAAACAAAAAAAAAAAAAAGAAATAAAAAAAAATCCCAAAAATTTTTTTTTGGAGTTTTTTTGGTGAAAATCAACACAAAGAGAAATTACTAATTTTATGAGTTTCTTACAACTCAAAGTGCCCACGTGCCCAAATCATCTTATTCCATCTGCTAATTCTTTATGTCATTGGTATGAAACTTTTAATTTTCCTAAATTTAAAAACAATATTTTATTTGTAGTTTTTTGCTTTTAGGTATGTTCATTTTTTTTTGTTTAATGCAAAACATGTTTCTTAAGTTCTTACACCAAAAAGAAAATAAAAAAAAAGAAACTTGAAAATTTTCCTTCTAAAGATCAAATAAAATTTATTGATATTTTCCTCGGTATTTATGTATGGTATATACATTTGTATGGACACGTGTATGTATATACGAGTATGTGCTTGTTTGTTATTATACTTATTTATTGATTTCGTAGTTGACTTGTCCTCACTTGTCGTATATGCCACCTGCTGTTTGCTGATGGCTGCTGACAGCCGATGTTAATTCTTGCGCTTTGTTGTGGCTTTAATAAAAACAAATTCTGAATAAAAAAAACATTATGGTAAAAAAAATATAGTAATAATTGCATGCATGTAAGAGAGGTGTGACTTTTTAATATTAAAATCAAACAAAAATTCTCAAAGTTATCCGTAGAGAAAAACGGACATCAGATATATGTATGTACATCATACGAATGAACGTCTTTGCTTTGATCAACATGAATAAATGTCCGAATGTTTGAATGCCCCAATGTTTGCATTTCTATTTAGTTCTCTGTTATTATTTTCTTATGTTTGACACTACAATACCTGTCTATCTTAAAGTATAACACACAAATTTACAGTAATGCCTTGTAGATATTTATCTTCTTCTACTTGCTTTTAACTAACACACCGATCAAAGTTAAAAAACAGTTGGGGTTTACTGTGTTTTGCACTGTGTTAGTCGAAAAAAACACCGTTTATTGAATCCAAAAGCTTTGGATTAACTTGAAACTCACTGAGCCCAAGTTTTTGGAACCGCAGTGGTCGAATCCAAAATCCTATTTTCAAAATTCAAAATGGCAGTAAAATTTTGGAAATTGAAATTTAAAATATATGTATTAATAAATATAATAGAAAGATAAACAGTTTATTAAAATCAAATAAAAAGTTTTAAAATATATATATATATATATTTTCTACCTTAACATTTTGTTCCAAATTTAAACATAAATTTAAATTTATCTATATGTTCGCTTATCATTTTGTACAATAATAAAGAGATTTAATTTTTATGTACTAAAGTAGAATAAAATAATTGTTCATATATATAAGGTTATCTATTTCGTGGTCTTAAAAGTATAGCGCAGTATTTTTACAGCTGTCAAACTTAAATGCAAAACCAAACATGTTTTGTTGTCGTTAAAAGTCAGCCATTTACTCAAATTGCTCACTCAACAACCACACAACGCATTAAAAATGTTAAAATCTTCTACAAAACCTATGATTCGTGCTTTAAGAGGATATTATGGTGCACATAATCGACCAACTACTCAAGAAAATGGAGAAATTTTAAAGAATTGGTAAAAATACCGGATACTGTAAGGCCTCTGCACCTTACTTCTATGAGAACGACAATGGCTAAACTGTCCCGATCAATTCTGAGCATTATGTTCGACTTAAAACCGACTTTTTTTTGGCCTGCAATTGTAGATTACGACTTGGGCAATATGTGGTTTCAACACATATTTATTGCGAGAGAAATTTCCCGGTCGCATAATCTCTCATTTTGGCGATGTCAGTTGTCCACTGAGATGGTGCGATTTGACACCGTTGGATTTTTTTGTGTATAGCTACACGGTCTATCGTGTTTATACGAAAAACTCTTGACAATTGAGTACTTGAAAACCCAACATTCGTAAAGTTATGGTTGAGATACCACTCAATATGTGCGAAAAAGTGATAGAAATTTACTTCAAATGGAACCAAGGTTCAAAGCTTTATAATAAAAAGGGAATTTCATGAAAAAAGTTATTTTAAAAGCATTTTATTTACTTTTATTTTCGAGACCGCAAAATACATAACCCTTATTCAATGAAGATGAATGCCAAATGAAAAGAAAACCTTTGTTTTAAAACGCAGTGTAATCTAATTAAAAGTATAGGTATGTATGTATGTAAATATTATATATTTCATTTCATTGCTATAATCTGCTACTGTGAGCAATAAGCGAACACTAAAATGTTACTTAATAAAAAAAAAAACAAAAAAAAACAATTTATATCCAGTAGCAACATCACCACCAAGTGTGACGTTATATTTAAGCGTGTGGCGTTATCCTTTGGGGAAAATAATGGTTATTAAAATATTATCGCCACAGCAGGACCGAAAGCGGCATTAAAATACCCAGGCACGAGCTAACCATTGCGGAAGGCGTGAAGTGGGGATGCATATACACGTATGTACATACAGAAGATACAAAAGAGTAAATATGTTTACCAGTCTTTTAATAAAAATATTGGTAGAAAATAAATTTGAAAAATATTGATGAGTGCATAAGTTCGTGCCCGATTTCAAGTGCAAACTAAAATTAAAATTTTTTGAAGAAAGCGCTTTTATTAATCAATTATGTATTCGCCATCATGTTCGGCAATCCACTCCCAACGTTCAACCAATTTACGGATGCCTGATTCATAGAAATCGCGCGGTTTCTCGTTGAAAAATGTGTCAAGGTGGTTTTTGACGTCTTCCACATTTTTAAATTTTTTTCCATTCAAATTGTTCTGCAGCGATCGAAACAAATGATAATCAGAAGGTGCAATGTCGGGTGAATATGGGGGATGCGGCATGATTTCCCAATTCATCTCCTTCAGTTTGGCCAGGGTCGGTTTTGCAACATGTGGCCTGGCGTTGTCATGATGGAAAAGAACTCCTTTGCGATTGGCCAAAATCAGACGTTTTTCATCAATTGCTTTCTTCAATTCGACCAATTGCTGACAATACTTGTTGGCAGTGATCGTTTCTCCAGCTGGCAAGAGCTCAAAATAGATCACGCCTCGGATATCCCACCAAATGCACAGCAGTACCTTCATCGGATGCAATCCACCTTTCGACATCGGTTCCGCCCCTTCGTGTGCCTGTTTCCATGTTCTTTTGCGTTGAACATTATTGTACAGGACCCATTTTTCATCACCAGTCACGAGCCGATCCAAAAAAGGTTCGTTTTTGATCCGTCGAAGCAAAGGAATTGCTGTTGACATACGGTCCACTTTGTTCTTTTCACTCAACTGATGTGGCCCCCATGTATCGAGCTTCAAAGTGTACCCAACCTTTTTTAAACGACGAAACGCAGTTGATTTGTTGACGTTCAATTCACTGGCAACCTCTTCCGTCGAAATACGTGAGTTATTCGCAACTAAAGACCTTAGAACATCGTCATCAAGCTCAGAAGGCCGTCCACTGCGAGGTTGATCTTCGAGGTTAAAATCTCCAGAACGAAATTTCGCGAACCATTTCTTTACTGTGCTGAGTGCTGGAGCACGGTCCAAATAAACTTCGCGAATATCTTTAGTTGCAGCGCCCACTGTTTTTCCTTTGCGGAATTCGTATAACATAATATGACGCATATGATCTTTTTCGTTGTTCATCTTCTATGCGTCTTTTCACTAAGCAACTCAAATCAAAATGAAATTATTTTATGCTTGACTTACAGTTCGGACTGTCACCTTTCCAACGATATATAATATGTATATATTTCTTTCACGAGCGCCACTCTCAAACGATTCGTACGGCATCCATCGGAATCGGGCACGAACTTATGCACTCATCCAATAAAAAGGAGCTGATGATGCGTTTGATGAGAACATTGTATATCAACAACAATTCAAGCAGCACCAATTTATTCTGTGTGGTATGGTACGGTTGCCATTTATACCATATATACTCGTATATAACCTACAATTGTGTTCTAAGCCGCCTTCGATCGGTTGATGGATACTTCTGAGGAGCTTTTTATTTCGTGTCAGAAATACACTGGCAAAGGGACAAACGGAATTAGAAAAATTAATTTCCTATTATTTTGGAAGTTGATCAAACCGGGACGAACCGTAGTATTCAGAATGGCGGTACGCAATGCCAACCATTCGGCTATTGCGACTGCCATTGTTATTTAGTGGCCTTATTTATATTTGGTAAAGGTCCTGCGTATATTAAAACTATTATATTACAAAACTACTTGTTAAATTAAAGCCCAAGTATCCTATTTTCTTTCTTATCTTTTCTTCATTACTGAAAGTGAAAAACGTCTCACTCATAGGCTTTCTCCTTCCACTTCCTAAATGGATCACTGCTACTAATATTCATTCTACTCGCGTGTGACGGGAGTAGGTTATGGCCTGCCATTGGGTCTACAACTGGACCGCAGTCCTTTCAAAAACGTCTAATAAAAAGGTAGATGAAGTTTCCTTGGGCGCAATTACGTGCCATTAAGACATTCTCTACCATCCTTATCTGTCTTCTGGCCTTTTCGGAAATTTCAAATGAATGGCATTTTTGGCACACTCAAAAAATGTGTGGGATTATTACCCTAGTTCCCTCTTAGCTGTCGATATGTTGATGTGTTTTATGTCGTGCCCTGCTTCGCTAGCTAAGTCCGCGAAGACCACCTACTGGAAATTACTGCAGTATTCTGAAAGCTTGAACAGTTGCTTGAAATACCACTCAACACAATAGATTTCTACTGCATTAGCCATTTTTGATCCGTCCGTGAAGATTTTCCAAGTTCCTGCGCTATCCGACCTGTCTTAATATTGCTTGAAATCTTATTTCTCCCATAAGCGTAGAGTACGTGGTCTATTTGGTCCACTATTCTCCCGGCCATTGCCACATCTGACTATCATTTGGTTTGGTCTCTGTAAAACTCTCTTGTTGGGGAAAAAATGGCCAACCGAAATGCCGGTGAAAATCATTTAACCAAGCTCTTCTCCAATAAGCGGAAAAAATGGTTAATATGTCCTTGATTAAGATTATTTTCAATAAAGGAAAGTTTTCTTCAAAACTACGCAAAAAAGCGAAATTTTTATTAGTTTCGCATTAAATATTTATAGTGATATGCAATACTAATAGTATATAGAATAGTATATGCTGTTTGCCATGCGGAAAATGCAATATCAATAAAACGCTAATTTATTCATGTGATACTACTACTACTAACACACAGAGCGTGGTATGCCAACAGACACTACATAAAAAACACACCTGTCTTCTGGCGTGCAACAGCTGCTATGTCAGCTTACTTAGTTTTTCAATTTTATAGCAAATTTTACAGCTTTGCTGCTCTTATATTATACACTAGAATTAAGTATCTTGGGTGGAATACGGCATAGAGGCATATACGAGGGTTGCCTTCTATATTTTGGGAATTGGCAACCCTAGTGTTGTAATCTGAAATTAGGAAATCAAGAAAACCAACCGCCGAAGTGTTATGAATATCATTCTTCACAATGACAATGAGAGCTCTAACACATTGACTGAAACAATTGAGCCATCCACCATATAGTCCTGATTTGACAGGGAATTATTTCTTTTTATTCTTCTTTTTTTTCTTCATTGGTGTGGGCACTACTTACGCGGTTGTAGCCTAATGAACAATAGCAAGCCAATCGGTTTTTCTCTTCGTTGTTTGGCGCCAACTAAAGCCAGGTCGCTTCTTTCAAAGGATTGGAGGTCTTCCTCTTTCTTTATTTCCACCAGCTGTATCGAATACTTTCAAAGCTGTTTGTTTCATGACAGAAGATTTCGTCTTGTCCTAAAGCTTGGATAAGGCCTGTGTATACTATACGAATGTCATCGGCAAACGGCAGCAGTTGTACATTCTATTCTCCTTCTAACTCTGACTGCTAGATGGTATGTGTAGATCCTCTTTTCACGAGACTCTTCCCAAGTTTTTTCGCTTGATGAATATCTGGTGAATGATGGATTTACTAGGACTAAACTAGGTCTTTTTATTCTCGTACGTATTTCCGTATGTAAAAAATAAACTAAGAGGTCAACTTTTTTCGGCACCTGAAGAGACAGGTCATTCAGAGTGGCCAAAGTACTACGACAATTGGTTCAAACACATTCAAAAGTGTATAGTTTTAATAGAGAATATGTTGAAAATTAGTAAAGTAATATTTGATTATTAATATTCTCTAATCCCGAAATAATAAAGGCAATCCTCGTATACATAGGTACCTACGTAGTTGTCACACATCAGACGCCATTTTTAAGTCTTACCGTGCATAGTTCGCTGATGTATTTTTGCGAAGAAAAAACTGCTGTGATAAAAATTTTATTACATTATAAAAATGAGGAATTAAATAATTTTTTTATTTTTAAACTTAAAATTATTTATATATAGTATATTATGTGTTTTTATAGGTATGAATTTAATGGAGAAATTGTTCACGATGTGAATTGTTGCTCATACGCCGTGTAGGGCCACTATTAAAAATAACGATGACAGCAATATGAACTTTGTTGCTTGTTTTATTGTAGCAAAAAATCTGATCAGAATCTTAATGCCAAACAAATCGGGTACCTTTTCCTAATTAACCGCAAAAATACACTTTTATTTTTGTATGACGCGCTGTGCAACTTTAAATCAATTTCGATCTTTAATGCATTGAATACTTATATACAAATATTATATATGTATATAAACATATATGCCCGAGTATGCAACTTTATATGTATGTAATCATATTTTTATAACTAAAAAGTTCCGATAACAGCAAATTCTTGAAAAAAAAATTAAATTAAATGCAACTTTTTGTTGCTGCAAAAGTTTACCACACTTCATTCAGTCGCTTCAGGTAGGTGTGGTAATATGGATGAAACTCCATCAGCAGCTCAGTTGGGTAAAGCAATGAAAAGACACGTTTCGTCGAACACTTTAAAACAAAGTTTATTTTAAAAGGTAGTTGCATAACTTTTTCTTAAGCATTTTACTTTTATTTTTGCAATGGAATGCTTGGACGCTTGGAGCGCATCTGACTGAATGACAAATTAAAGAGATGATAAAATTGATTTGACTACTAAATCGAATTGCAAGTTTACTTTTGACATTACGTTCAATGTTTTCGTAAAGTTTGCACATTTTTTCCAGCACATTAGGAAGTGTTGTTGTGGGACTAGTTTTTCTACGCTGGAGAATCAATCTCGGTAGCTTATAAGCATTGAGGAATTTCAACCATAAGATCTTTAAATATTAAATAAATGTTAAGTTCAACATTTTTTATTATCTCTTGAAAATGAAGAAATGAAACTGAAATAAAAAAGAGAAAACTTCAAGCCTTAGCGCTTTCAACCATACAGAATACAGAGCCCATTGGCTATCTCTTACATTGCTGAACAAATTAAATATCGTCATATATCTCGTACAATATAACTTTCCTGGGGCCAGTAGCCGAGTAGTTAGCAATGCGTATTACTATTCTGTTGACCAGGGTTCGAGTCCTGGTTCAGCCTACAAAAAAAAAACTGCTTGCAAAACTAATTTAAATAAAAAAATTTAAGTTGATTTTTCTAATTGTGATCGCTCCCCTCGGCAAGGACATTATCGATAGGGAAATAGGGTTTAACAATCTGCTGGTATTTCAAATACACTGCTAGCTTGGAAAAGAGTTGCCTTCATATCTAAATGCAGTATACTTTAGGCAGCACTCCCTATAACAGCTCTGAGTATTTTGCGGTCTCGAAACCTTCTATGCGGCGATTTGCACTACTCTTGTCTGCAAATTCGTCTTGCTTCCCATTTCAAATATTAATATCTCTTCCATACATCATGCGTTGTGGGCGCTCGTTACATTGCGAGGTAAGCAAGCGACAATTCTCTTTGTGTCAGCTCTTCTTTCGACCTTGTCAAAAAGCACTAGTTTCGTTGGCGACTTTACGTAAAGAAGCAAGTGCAAGTCGAGTAGAAACCTGCTTGCGCGATTCTTGTGATGGCAGTGCTTCAACGTCTAACCTTCTTTGGTCGTTCTTAACTGCACGGAGGTAGGCGTGTATTCGCTGCGGCAAGATATTGATCAGAGTCGATGTTAGGTCCTCGGAATGCACGCATATCTATAAAAACTGTATACATATTTTCCACACAACACAATATACCATATATAACTTCGTTTAAGAGTTCTCCGTTCTGGCAAAAGCCAGTTAGCTTTGATGAATTTTCTGGTGCTTGCAATCTGGCGGTAGAGAGAGTTGTCTAGCACTTGAGGTTTGTTAAAATTTTTTGATTGAAACAAATTTTGTGTGTGGTATTTTTCAAGTTCTACGCAAAGAAAATTTGGCTTAAAACCAGAAGCTATGTGCTATTTGAACCCAATGTAAAGTAATTGCTCCTCCCAGTGGTATGGCAGTCAAAACTTTTCTCCACACATGGTCCCAACCTCAAGGAAAGCAAACTGCTTCTTGTGTACTTTAGCGGAAATCTACGAACGAAAAATCTTTTTTGCGTAGCTTTTTAAACATTTCTCTACTTTTTTATTTAGTCTAAACTTCTTTTCTGTTATAAACAGCATTATTTTCCGTTAGTTTTTAATTTCTTTCTATGTGAAATTCTATTTTTTTATACTGCTTCGTTGTCAAAAACACAAAAATACAAATAATTAATGGCTGTTTTTGTTATTCTATTAGTAAATCGTTCCCTTTTCTGTTCAAACTCAAACTTTTTCGTAAAAAAAAAAAAAAAAATATGCAAAAAAAGTTAGTGTTGCACACCTCTAGTAGCGGCAGGAAGGGAAGTGAAATTCATCGATGGTAATAACAATTTAAAATGATTAAATTTCAAAATCTATAAGAAGGGAATCACAAGAATTTTGAACTTAACTCGAATTACTAGTGCAACTGTTAGTGTTTGTTGTAAAAATGAAATCTTCTGCAGTTCGATTAATCCGATAATTGAAAGTTGCATAGGGTGTTCTTTTAGACGTGTAATTTTCAATCAAAACTTTTTCAAAGCTGTTTATTTTGGCAACTGTTAATTGATTCTTACTCAGTTTGCTTTGCCAACTCATAATGCCTCCAATTTTTGGTCCAGCAGAGTCGGTAATTCGAACAGTCATGGATCGGTTTCGTATCGCGTTTACCCAAGGGGATAATGCGCATCCGCAGAGATACCGTACAGTGCGCACCGAAAACGCTATTGCTGCTGTGGATCAGAGTATCGAAGAAGATCCCAATGAGTTCATCCGTCAATTGGAGCTGTGCCCAACCACTGAGTGGAAGATTTTGTGGAAGCATCTTGCTTGCTTGACCTATAAAATCAAACAAGTGCAAGAATTGAAGCCGAATCACAATCCAGAGCGTCGCACGTTCGGTGAATGAGCCCAAATCGAGATGGGCACCGAAGATAGATGCATGATATCACTCCAAGCCATGGTTGAGACGTCATTTTTTCCTCATAGAGTCATTGTTTGTTGTGCTCTATGGGCAGAGGGAATAATCAAAAATGAAGCTGGTCATAATATTACAGTCCATGGGTAATGCTAGAAAGCCATGATTAAAGACCTTTTCATACCTGAATCGGAGGCTGCTGTGTAGATGACTTCGTTTCCAACAAGACAAGACCAAGTATGGCATGTAGATACATTCAACGATAATAAATTTATTGAACGAAATTTTTGGGGATCGAGTCGTGGGCCAGGGAGGTGGCTTCCAATCACATTCGATTTAACACCACTGAATTATTATTTGTAAGCTTATGTAAAGTCGCTTGTCTACGCAATTATGCCGAAGACGATTGATGTCTTGAATTTCAGGCGCGTTATTGCTGACAGACGTCTGAGCGGCTGTCTTTATAATAAAGCTTAATTCTTGGTTTGTAATTTGTGCGCTTCTTCCTGAAAACCAGATGTCTAAAAAAAAACACCCTATTTTCTTATTTCTTTGGATTTCACCAAAATGTTGTTGTTGCTAATATATTTACCAGCATCTCAGTTTATTATTACTTTTATTTTTGATTTTTGGCTCTTATTTACCGAATTCAGTATAACTTCTGTTTTCCTTTCGTCATCCTTTTTCTACAGTTTTTATTTATGTATTCCAGACATTTTACTTGCAACAACAACTACTCCCATACGTATAAGAAAATATTGCGTTTTTAGCGTTGCAAGGATTTACTGATTTACTAGAGATTTATGCAAGGTTGGGTTGTTTGCACGTTCTTCCAGTTCGTCTTCTACTTCTTATTTTCATTCTACAATTTCCTTTGTATTCTATCTACTGCAGACTTATCTGCATATAAAAAAAAAAAATAAAAATAAAAATTCTCGTGGTTATTCGTGAAGAATAGAGTTTCTTAAATATTTTCCGCATAAAATTGTTAGTTTTGGTTGTTGTTGTTTTCACTACTGATTTTTGAATTGTTTGATTGTATTTGCGTTATTTATCTTTTGGTGGGGTGTGAAGAATAAAAAATAGCAATAGCACATGATTTGAATACCAGGCGGGCTAGGTGAAGAGTGTCTTTGATATATCCCGTCATACTAGTCTAAAGTTATAATAGACCTGGTAAATTCGCCAAAGACTAAATATTCGTTGGCGTTGATTCTTGAAAAGATTTACAGGAAACGAATCGAAGATGATGTCGGTTATCGGCTTTATACCCGAATTTGACAGCAAAAAATAAAAAATAAAAAATTAGTATCACTAGAGTTCAAAATTGTGTTTGAATATTTTCAAGCAATTGAGCAATGTTTTTTTCATAATTTTTGTTCTGCTTCTCAAATTTCAAAGCTTCGAAAAATATGAACGACTATGAAGCTGCTCGCTCAGTTCATTGTGCTCGATATCCAAGTATGAAGAGCTCTGGTCGCTGTAGTACCAGATTTCCGCACAAGCAAATCAATCAAACTACGTCGCCGGAACGAAAATCGATGTGCGTACCTTCCGAGGACATCACAACGACTTGGATCCCTTGTCGCAGCAAAGATACGCAACCTCCGCTTTGCATAAAAGAGCGCCCGTCAACAAACACAAGGAAATTTCCACGTCGAAAAGTTGAGAACACAACAGACAGCTGAAAGGGTTTCTACTCGACTTGCACACCTGCTTTCTGAGAGCATTCAACAGCAATTGAATATAAGGGAACTGTGAAACGGCATCTCATACAGGCGATTGCCCGCTTAAATTGATACTTCACGATACCTCAAATCTTGAAAAACACCCGAGAATAAAAAAATCGATACAAACTACCTTTTCATCTATTTTAAGGCAGCCCTCGACAGCATGAATGGAGCTTAATCTACGTCGGCAAGTCTGAATTTGGGTTTTCTGCAAAACTTTTACGGCTGGTAAACTGACGTTGGACATTACTTTGAATTACTGTGATGTTATGAAGGCTGTTAGAGTACTTATACCTGATGAAGCCTATGGAAAGTATTTAAAGTAACGTATAGTGTATGCCCCCAAACTTACACTGCAAGCAACTGGTAGTGTATATCGGTGCTTAGATCGAGATTTAGATTAGATTAGCTACTTGTACGGAATTTAAATGGGACCCACTATATTGCCCTCCCCTACAGAGAGGAGTGGAATAGCGGTGAGGTGGACAAAGACACAGATTATAAGTATCTGTACGGATGGATTCAAGCTATATAATCGAGTGGAAGGTGGTGGTAGCTTGTTATGTATCTGGCGATACTATGAACGTAATATTGGCTAAGTGAGGCCCACTGGGTCAGTCAGTTCAAACAAACCTAACCTAAACATTTCATAGACTGCAAACCATATTCTGAATACTTGAATTACCAGCAATGTAATTCAAGATGTCAAGGCTCAAATAAGCCTCTGCCCAAAAAGCAAACGGTAAATAGTCCATACAATCATAACATAGAACATCTGGCTCCGATTGAGATTTGAAATTCAAGTCTTGAACCTACCACGCTCTTACTCGGAACATAAATTATTGGCTCCATGCTTTCAAACTTTTTGTCCTTTTACTCCTTTTAGTTTAAGTTTATGTATTAAAGTGAATGTAGATTCTCGCACTTAAGAGTTTGTCTGCAATTCAACTCTGTACGTAAATTGCCAGACAAATGAACAGAGAAGACGAAGGTTGCGAGAGATATGCAGCACAACGGCTAAGTATGTATATTTACCCAAACATTTGTACAATATTTGACTGCTTCGTTCTACTTTATGCTTGCTTTGGTTACATAAATACATACCTGCCAATGTGTAAGTCTTCTGCAAAATACACATAATACCCCTGTTGTACACAGGCTTTCATAATACTTATGGTACCTATGGCAAAAATTGAAGGCGGATTTCCGGTCAATGATTGAATGGTTGAATTACTGAATTGAAGAACAGTAAGTGCAGTAGATTGTTTGCTTTTTGCAAAAGTTGAATAATCAAGGTATGAGAAGGTGTGCATGTGCTGGAAGAAGTGTTCATTAATTGAACTCTGACTAAAATGTGCTGGTATGTGCTTTTACTGAGCCTCATCGATTTGTGTATGCCTTTGAAATTTGGCACTTTTAATAAGAACCCTCTTCACTAGCATCAAAACTTTCGTGAATGGCTGCATTAGTAGTGAAAATTCTAGTATTTAACTGGTATTTTGAGGTTTATTTCATACCAGTTCACTTTTAGTTCTCCGTTAACGAGCCATTCGTACAAGCTGATATTTTATATGACAATTAAAATAATATTACATTATAAGACCTCAAAAAATGCTTCGCTTAATTAAATTTTACACTGAGTGAAGACTAGTGTCAGAACAGGTAAAAGGAGAATCAAAAGTATCAAAAATCCCATTAAGTCTGTGGATTACCTGAATCTACAGATCGTTCACTCCAATGTAGCACTCAAAGGGCTATAAATAAAATACGACTGCGCCCATCATCGTGGGGCAAGCGTACCCAATGTCGCATCTAAGCTATTATCAGAGGTACCACTTTACTTGGTGTATCCAATTGGCACCGAATAACTAAAAGTAGAAACGACTTGTGGATTTATGTATTGGTTAGTTCATTGAAAAAGAGAGAATCTGACCGCTAGCGCTAGGCTCTTTGTGCTCCACAGTATAACCCAGTTCAATTATTTTATATTTTATTTTCTTTCAACCAAAATTGCCCATTTCCGTGAGGCATGGGTATTGCATATTGAAAGATATGACATTTCATTGCATTTACTTAATTTTTGAAGATGATAACTCAAGAGTGGATATGCACTTAGAAAATTCTTTTTACCTAGTGCATGTGTTTTGGTCTGCCTGCCATTCCAGCTGCTCCACAGAAGCTTGGTGCACTAGAACCGTCAAGAGTTCCCCAAGGGCGGTTGGTTTTATATATATACACGTATATAATATAATTGGCACTAAAGTGATTTTTTGCCGAGCTCCACCTTCAGTTTGTTGTGTACGTCTTGATATTTTTCCAAGCCGCTAGCGAAAAGCCGAAAGATTTTTGTGAGGATCATAATTTTATGTTAGAAACACAAACGGAGGGTTGACATTCTGCTAAGGTGGCCAGTATTTGAGCTTTGACCTTCCGCATAGTAGTACGTACAGCTAAACACTCGCCTAATGCGACCACCAGATATGCTTATGCTCTACTTACAGTTTAACTACTTGCTTTATCTGCCTGATTGTGGTGGTTGGTAAGAAATACTCATTACAAATCACCCTCCCCTCTAAGCCACTCTTCAGCAAAAAGAAAAATAAACGATTGAGAAAATTTTTCATTGGAATAAGACAAAACAAATTGCTTAGTGGCAAATATTTTTGAAAATATCCGTTACCACACAAGATAAGTGCTGAAAGTCTATTTTTATTTGCAGAACGAATGACTGACAGCCGGAAAAGCCAAAAGATATTACTGAGCTTATGCTTTTGCCACGGTTGATACGATAAGAAATGCCATTCAATTGGTATGTGAATATTTATTTAGATAGCGCTAAAATACCTTTCTCTTCTTCTTCATAATTTGTTGTTTTGATTTTCTACTCAGCACTCAGCTATATTCCTTGCTTGCTCTTGTCACTTTGCTTCTGATGGTTAAAATCGACCGTAAAAAATATTGCAATTTTCGCTTTCACATCTAACTTAATATGTTTTTTTTTTCAATTGCTTGAGCAAGTATGTATGTGTGTTTGAGTGAATTGTTAGCTAGTCAAAATAATTTCCCTTATCAATATTTTGTCATTATAATCAAATTGATGGCCTCTAATAAATTTCGTGCTGTTTTATTTCCGTTAATTTGTCGAAAAATGCCAAAACTGATGAAATAGGAAAATGAATGTGGGACAAAAAAAAGAAAACACTGTGAAAAAGTAGGAAAATATTTAAAAATTCACCCCGTGCAGAAAAAAGAGAAAAACAACATTAACCAACCAAGGTCGGGTCAAGATAAACCTAAGAGTAGGCGGTATTTCAAATTTATTTACCTCTGCTCACAGGAGATTGACTTGTCGCGGTTCATAGGTAGTCTGCTATATATAGGTCTGGCCTAGGCAACACTAAGTGTTGCCAGGTGCAATCTGACATTTCCATTGGAAAGCTTGCCATTTTTTAGCATAACATCACTCAGAACGTTTTGTCATTTAATAGTGAATTGTTTTATTTACAGGGAATTAAAAAATTCATCTCGGCCAAAAAATGGAATTAACTCGTGAACATTTTCGTGCGATAATTTTTCACTACTTTCGACGTGGATTATCACGACAAGAGTGCATCGATGAACTAAAATCTTTGTATAGCTATGAAGCACCATCCTATAGCACTGTGAAAAACTGGTACAACGAATTCAATAGTGGCCGACGCTCGCTCAAAGACGAATTCCGGGAAGGTCGTCCAAAAACAGCCGTTGTGCCAGAACATACTTCAGATAGAGGCATGCCTATGCATTTCTCCTACCAGCATACATTCGATATTGGATGAACACCTGGCCGTAAAAAAGGTTTGTTCTCGTTGGATCCCGCACAATTTGACAATCGCTCAAAAAAGGCTCGTGTGGATTGGTGTAAAGAAATGCTGAAAAAATACGATCGCGGTGCTTCAAAAGACGTTTATAAGATCGTCACAGGTGACGAGTCATGGATTTATGCGTATGACCCCGAAACAAAACAGCGAGCCAAATCCAAAAAAAAACCATTTTCGTTGACAAATATTCGTATTTTCATTATTAGGCCAGAAATATATATAGCAGCCTACGGAATGAGAAAATTGTTTTTAACGTTTTTTCCGTCACACGCTGCATAAGAATACAAAGTTTGATCTCCTGTCATGATTTGCATGACATTTTGATTGGTCTCTAGTAGAAATCTTTATGTGAGAAAAGATGGTGAAACGATTTTCCTCTACAGGGGTTTAATGAGGTATGGTTCTGCTACTACTAATCTTGCTTGCTTTTCGTATATCCTAAGACAACAAGTGCAACCCTTGATGACGATATGTGCGGAGCCCTTAGTCATGACTAAGTGTAAACAAGGCTTGGGACTCACCACGTAGGAACCAGTTCCAATGAAAAAGAGACAAGAACCTCCTCGAATGCTCGACGTCTCCCCGTGATAACGACCATGATAAATGACTTGATAAGAACGGAGAGGAGTATGTCGTTGTGACATGGTACTATCACGGTTATTTAAAGAAATGTGAATTTGGAGTAGGAGTGAGACGCAGTTGTCGTATGCCGCTATTCCACTCGTTGATTTGCACCCACGTACCGACAGAAGAGAAGGGCGAGATGGAGCGTACTCTTGAGCGTCAAAATGATTAAAAGTGTGCTTGGCGTCTTTAACGCCAGGGTGGGTAAAGAAGGTATCCTTGGCACAATAGTCGAAAAATTCAGCTTACTTGGCGAAAGATCCCCAAATGGCTTGAAGAAGATTGACTTTGCAGTGGCCCTAAATACAGTTGTATTTAATACAAGATTCCAACACAAGAAAATTCATCCAGCTACTTAGATGGAAAAACCCGCAACCAGATTGATCATCTTGTGATAGACGAACGATATGTCTCTAGTGTTCGAGACGTGTGAACGCTCCGAAAGCAAAAGGAGCCCATTGTGATACCACAGGGTAGACAAACCAATGCGTGGATTAGTAATGGACATATTTTTGCCCCCGCTATTTCACTCAAGTATCTAAAGACTTCTGGAGACTTCAAACTACCTCTTCAAAATGCAGGATATACGAACTTTAAATAAGTGTCTTATTATCTTGCTCACATTGTTATCCATTGACACTTTTCTATCTGTAGTGTAGAGTGTTATGCCGATACTGTTCCATGATAGCGAAAGGATAAGGCAACTGTCCTTTCTTGTAAGATCATCCGCTACTTCATTGCCCGGTTGGCGAATGTATCCAAGCATCAATATTAGATTCAGGGAGAACTATTTAGCCACAACATTAATTGATCTGGGAGAATTCTCTGCTGTTTCTGATTCTACTGCCCGAGAACACTAGACTTAATAGCTTTCAAGTTTTATATCTCTTAGTGAAGAGAACAAGCTCCGCCTTTTGTGGGTTAGTGCATTTACAAGTGTCACTGTCTAACTTTTCTATCCACCTTATTCCGCCCTGTCTGATATCACAAAAAGTTTGTGAAAATTATACATAGTTTACTTCCAAGTCTCATAGAAGAGACGAAAGGACGCCAGTTTGTGAAGTTCTTCTGCTGACATATCTAAGAGTCGATGTTCCAGCGACCGAGCTTTCGAGTAATTGATGTATAAACGAAATTACGGAAGTTACTGCTATGCTCTCTATGCTTTCAATGTAGACTAGAATTTTGTGTTTCAAGTCGAGGTAAAAATGAGTTTTATCGGAAAAACTGATTTTTTCATAAAAATCTTATTCTTCTGCCCATTGAATGAAACGAAATCGGATCGCTTTATCACGAGGATTCAGTTCTTGTACCGATAGGACTATACAAGGCTTCTTACAGATGTCTTTATACAAAATGAGATGAAAAGAAGTGTGAGAAACATTTAACTCCTGGGAAAGGTATCGAGTTCATGTTTAAGCACACTTTAAACTACAGCAGAAATATTTTTCTTTGGATGCACTAGACGAGCACGTATGTGAGTTGTTTTCTCCCATAACCAAGCGAGCCAATTGTAAAAGACACCATACCTCCCTTTCGAATATTTATCAACATAATTTTACATTATTTTATTTTAGTCTTCAGCAGCGCATAAAATCTGATTAAATGTTAAATGCTTTTTAGTATGCTTTGTAACAGTTTGACCCACCTCACTTCACCATCACCTGCCTGCCAATCGCTAGTTTTAATCACAGAATAGTCTTTTTGCTGAAACCTCAACGCAGCACATTCCTGCCTCGCTTCTCATTCCCCTACTTACCTGCAGTCGGCTTAAAATAAACTTTGCACCTCATCGGACGTCCACATTCATATTTGTTACAGTTAATTCGAATTCTGCCCTCATTGGCCTGCTTCCCATCCTCAACACTATCGACAAATGCCGGCAGGGCAAAGATTTCTTTTCTCTCTCTCTCTGTTAAGGATAATAATAGGATATTGCAATCACCATGACTACGAAGGCTGTTGCAAACACACAAACTGCTATAAACATGCATATGTATACCTATGTGGATAGGTGTATTCCAAAGCAGTCGATGTAGTGTGAAAAATTGCAAAGGTCTCTGTATACAAAATAACTACAAGCTTACACTATTGAAAGTATCAAATGTTAGCTAAACAAAGCATAGCCTCAAACCGGACTGAGCTGATAAGCTTGTTTTTTTTCGTTTTGATTGCCTATTGGTAATGTTCATCATCGTGAAATTCCATCGAAATTAAAAGACAATTAAATGAAGTACGTAATTTGTTCACGCCTCTCAAGAACATACATACCTATAGCAGCAGCAGCCGCATCCAATACTTTTGTCAGTTTAATGAATTTCTAAGCAATTATTGACACGTCGATTTATAAGTAAACCATTTTAATTAAAATTTTAATGAATTTTTAGTGAATAAAGAACATTTTGGGTTTGTTTGTACTTTTTGACGTGACTATGTACGGAGCTTTTATACATTTCATCACGGTGAAATGATTATTGATTTTTTTCCGCAGTATAGGTATAAGTACCAAAAGGCGAAGAGATGAATCCTCTCAAAAGTTATACCTATCGGATCAGAAGGACGAGTTGAGTTGATCTAGCTATGCCCCGAGTTGTTGAGATATTTCAAACAAACTTGGTAAGCAAATGTATGTTTATACTGTACTAACCATTTGGCAGATCGGATCACTAACGCTTTGTTCAGATGCAAGATTTTGTGTCATAAATACTTAGAGAAAGATTCTAAGACCACGAAATTCGGTACGAATGTATTAGTATTGACAAATATTGTCACCGATCATCGCCGATCTCGGAAGACTATATCTTAAAGCCTCTCTACCACCGAGTTTTCAGATAAGAGAATTGTTATTAAATTCTAAAAATCAATATAATAAATTTGATATGCTCATGAAAGGTATAAAAACTTCCGGATGGCCGAAAATAGCTCTTCCTTCTTGTTTAAGTTGTTGCTGTTGTAGCTGTACTTTAATTTCCTTTAAGGAGAGATCATCTTATGGTCAGGAAACGAACTGAACGAATGGGGAGGTGTTTAAAGTTGTGCGCACTCATTGCATGCAGAACTTATGTATTTCGGAGCAGAGATTGTATAGCTGAAAGTGGATTCAACTACCATAGTAAACCTTAATTATATCAAGATTACTCGCACATCACGGAGAAACTGAATGGTATTCAAAGCCAGTCAATAGCACTTCACATCTAGCGGTTCTGTGAAGTATTACTGTCAATGTGGGCTTATACTTCCTTCTTGTTGACGTCCGTAGGTTTTTCGTTACATTCCTTAAAGCTATATTTCAACAGATCTAGTATAGCTCTCTTAAACGTGGTCGTATGCCTAGTGAATGAGTGCAGGATCTCCAATGTCACTTCTAGTAAATATTTTCGTGCTGTTTACAGTGGGATTTCTAGCCGCTTCTACTGCATGAAAATATATAATTATATAATAATATAGAAGTATTGAGTTCATGATTATCATAAGTAGCCTGCTCTTTGTTTTGGTGGGGCCATCTGTATTTGCCATTAATTTGCTAAGCGCACCGGTTACCTGTGCTGCTTTAGGAGTGGCATTCTCTAGGTGTGGCCAGAATTGCAGTATTGAGGCAAGATTCTCATATCAATCTCCAGTGGGGTATGTGTTGCTGTTAGCAGGAGGAGCTCCGCCTTCTCAGTTGCTAATTTGAGGCTGCAAGAATCGAGTATTTTGTCATAGCTGACGTTTCGGAGGTTAGGGTCAAGGATAGATCCCTTTGTTGCTCTGGAAGTGAGCTTTTTCCATCGAGATCGGTGGTTTGTCAAATAAATGGCACTTACTCCATCCTCATATTCAATATCCGACCATCTGACGCTGCGCATCTGATGTCTAGCTTGACTAATAGAACCGATTTTCTGGAATAATGGTTACCACGCTGGGTATCAGCCACACTTTTGGCAACATCTTTGATGGCTCTTACCGCGCACTTTCCGGCATGGAAACCGTGTTGTCTCGCAGATAGTTCTCCAGAGGTGAGTTCGACAATACTATTTCCCTTTGTTTGCGGGTTTCCTTGGTTTCCGCAGTCCAATCGCTTCATTTTCACATGTCGAGTATCGTTAGAGTGATCAAATACAGATTGAGATCTTTAGTGTGGTATTTCGCTGCCGCTGTATCGAGATATAGCGTAACATTATCATGTTTCACGTCTCGTCCGGTAAGGCAGGGATTTCACGGAGTAGAGAACGAAAGACCTTGAAAGCTCATCCAAGCTTTCGTATAGACATCGCCAAAACAAGTAATATGAAGTTTTCAGATTTTAGTTTCAAGGTCTTATATATATATATATATATATATATATAAATGTATATATGTTTCTCACAATTGGTCATCTTTGTTTATACCTTGAATTAGA